>QAXH01001155.1:0-22380 GCA_004335635.1 Chloromonas sp. AAM2 | reverse complement strand
TGTTACCTATGTCTAACTAATACGTTACATACTTACATGTTACCTTTATGTTACCTATGTGTAACTAATACGTTACATACTTACTTACTTGTTACCTTTATGTTACTTACATACGTGTAACCAATACGTTACATACTTACATGTTACCTTTATGTTAAATACATACGTGTAACCTTTACGTAACATATGAGAGACATACCCCCTGACGGGCAATCCCTTTAGGGGTGGGAGGGTTGTTCGTCATATGAGTACCTTATGTACCTTATGTACAGTATATATGTCCCTTATGTTAAGTAAATATGCCGGCGAGCCCGCCATATATGTACAATATACCCTCATATGAAACATACACGTACCTCATATACAACATACACGTATTCATATGAAACATACACGTATCTCATATACAACATACACGTATTCTTATGAAACATACACGTATCTCATATGAAACATACACGTACCTCATATACAACATCAAATCATATCGTATGGTATGATATTGTATGGTATCTTATTGTAAGGTATATTACCTTACCTATCATACAATAAAGTACATACATGTACTATTGCTGTAGTATACATGTACTATTGGTGTAATATACAAGTACTATTGGTGTAGTTTACGTGTACTATTGGTGTAGTATAGGTGTACTATTGGTATAGTATACATGTTAAATAGGTACAGTCAACATGTAACAAACGTATCGCATACATGTTGTATAGGTATCTTTAACATGTAACATGTAACATATGTATCCCATATGTATCCCATACGTGTCATATAAGTATAGTTAACATGTGACATACGTATACCATATGTGTCATATAAGTACAGTTAACATGTGACATACGTATCCCATACGTGTCATATAAGTACAGTTAACATGTGACATACGTATCACACATATGTCATATATGTATAGTTAACATTTAACATATGTATCGCACACATGTCCTATATGTATAGTTAACATTTAACATTCGTATCACACCCATGTCTTATGTTAGTCATAAGTATAGTATACATATGACATACGTATAATAAGTATAGTATACATGTGACATACGTATCACAAGTATGTCCTTTAGGTATTGTTAACATGTCACATATGTCGCTTATACATACCTTATGTTAGATATAGGTATTATACACGTATAGTATAGTCCGGAGAACTTCACCCCCGCCTATAGGTATATGTAAGGTATAGGTATAGATAAGGTATAGGTAAGGTATAGGTAAGGTATGGGCATACATGTCATATAGGTAAGGTATAGGCATACATGTCGTATAGGTACAATCAACATGTAACATATAACATATAACATATAACATATAACATGTAACATATGTATCACATACATGCCTTGTGTTAGTTATAGGTATAGGTACAATCAACATGTAAAATATGACATGTTACATATACCTACATATGACATGCATGTAACATACGTATCACATACATGTAATATGTAAGGTTTAGATTAAAGTATAGGTGTAGTATACATGTACAATATATATAACATACAGTATATATCCCACGTATAGTATCTATTACATATATGCACCATACGTACTGTGTATACATACGTACAACATTAACTTAATATACGTGTCATATAATATAAGTTGCATACAGGTTACATATACGTAACATACGTACAACATTAACATAATATACGTGTCATATCATATAAGTCGCATACAGGTTACATATACGTAACATACGTGTCATATCCTATATGTCATATCCTATATGTCATATCATATATGTCGCATACACGTAACATACATGTGACATACACGTAACATACATCTGACAAACACGTAACATACATGTGACATACATGTGACATACACGTAACATACATGTGACAAACACGTAACATACATGTGACATACATGTGACATACACGTAACATACATATGACATACACGTTACTTACACATAACAAACATGTAGGTGGGAGTGAGGTTCTCTGAGCTTACATATAATGTATACGTCTTATATGTCACACACAGACATGTAACTTATACGTATCTTACCTGTAACACATATGTCACACACATGTCACACACATGTAACACATATGTCACACACATGTCACACACATGTCACACACATGTCACACACATGTCACACACATGTTACTAATACGTACCTTACGTATAACACATATGTCACAATATGTTACTAATACGTACCTTACGTATAACACATATGTCACAATATGTCACATTATGTCAGGTACCTTTGAAGTATGGTATATAGGTGAGATACGGTTAATGTGTAAGTGAGGTATTGTATATATAACATATATGTCCCTTATACCTTATACCTTATACCTTATACCTTATACCTTAGACATTATACCTTATAACTTATATGTAACGTATTACGAACATGTCCTTTAGGTACAGTGTATGTGATACATACGTATCACATACATGTCATATAAGTGCAGTATACATGTACCATACGTATCACATACATGTCATATAAGTGCAGTATACATGTCCCATACGTATTACATACATGTACTATAGGTACAGTCAACATGTACTATGGGTACAGTCAACATGTACCATACGTATTACATACATGTACTATAGGTACAGTCAACATGTACTATAGGTACAGTCAACATGTACTATAGGTACAGTCAACATGTACCATACGTATTACATACGTGTACTATAGGTACAGTCAACATGTACCATACGTATTACATACGTGTACTATAGGTACAGTCAACATGTACCATACATATCGCACACTTGTCGTATAGATATAGTTTACATGTAACATACATCACATACAAGCCTAGTGTTAGGGATAGGTGTTGTATACATGTACCATACATATAACATACACGTACTATAGGTACTGTACACATATGACTCATAAGCAATCCTAACATATAGTATTACTCTATTATATCTTACGTATTTAATCCGTATATGTCATAATTACGTACCTTTGATACTGTCTTTATGTCTTATGTGTCTTATGTGTCTTAGGTGTCTTATGTGTCTTATGTGTCCCTTATATACAGCCCATATGTCATATGTCATTATCTAAGGGTTACAGTATGATACAGTTATGGTGAAGACACTGGTATGTTACATATAAGGTACAGGTATGTTATATATATGCCACAGGTATGTTACATATAAGGTACAGGTATGTTACATATAAGGTACAGGTATGTTACATATAAGGTACAGGTATGGTAAAGGTATGATACAAGTACATAACATATAAAGTACAGGTGTGGTAATGGTATAGTACAGGTATTATGTATACTTATAGTACAGGTATTATGTATACTTATAGTACAGGTATTATGTATACTTATAGTACAGGTATTATGTATACTTATAGTACAGGTATTATGTATACTTATAGTACAGGTATTATGTATACTTCATGTGTGCCTAATATGTACTACATGTATCATACGTCTCATATGTCCTTTATATAAGGCCAATATGTTATATGTTATCATCTATAGGTAATGGTTAAGGTAATGGTTAAGGTAATGGTTAAGGTACAGGTATAATAAAGGCACAGGTATGTAACATATAAGGCACAGGTGTGTAACATATAAGATACAGGTATAGTTAAGATGAGGTAACGATATACAACATATAAGGTTAAGTTACAGGTATGGTGTATTCTTCATGTATGTCTCATACGTCTTATACATCTCACATGTACTGTATGTATAGTATATGTACTGTATCTACTGTATATATGTACCACACATATAACACATATAACACATATAACACATACCTTATATATGTCTTATACATATAACATATATGTCACTTATACGTTACTTCAATACAACCCATATGTCTTATATGTCTTATATGTCTCATATGTTATATATGTACCCTATATCCCATATGAAGTATACACGTCCCTCGTATACGGCTACTATGTTCCTCCCATACGGTATGTATACCATATACATCAGGTACCTAATATACCTCATATACAGTTAACATGTACTTCATATACAGTATAGATATATACCTCATATACAGTTAACATGTACCTTACATACAGTATATATCTATACCTCATATACAGTTAACATGTACCTTACATACAGTTCATATGTCTCACACGTACTGTATATATGTAACAAACATACAGTTCATATGTCTCACACGTATAGTTAATATGTTACATACATAAGGTTTATATGTAGCACACATACTGTTAATATGTTACGTACTTACAGTCTTTGTACCTCATCGATACGGTATATATACCTTAAGAGTATGGTACAAGTTAACCCCTTTATGTGGTATATTGTATAGGTGTCTTTTCTTTTATACGCTATATGTTAGATACGTGTACTCCCCTTTATGTGGTATATAGTATAGGTGTCTTTTATACGCTATATATTAGATACGTGTACTCAATACGTTATACGTTACCTATAGGTACTATATAAGTCATATGTTACACATATATCACATACATGTACTTTTATATAATACGTTACTTATATGTGCTCTAAGTCATATATAATACACGTGTACTACATACGTTTTATATCTAATCTGTTACATGTGTATAACATATACCCTATATGTACATCACATACTGTTATCATGTACATCACATACTGTTATCATGTACATCACATACTGTTATCATGTACCTCACATACTGTTTATATTAAATACCTTATATAAGGTTACTATGTAACAAACATACAGTTGAATTGTAGCACACGTACAGTTTATATGTTATATATGTACCATATACCTCATATTAAGTTAACATGTACCTCGTATACGATTAACATGTACCTTACCTATAGTATGTTTATAGCTGCATATACCTCATATACGATTAACATGTACCTTACCTATAGTATGTTTATAGCCTGTATATACCTCATATACCTCATATACCTCATATAACTTACATACAGTTAACATATACCTCATATACCTCATATACCTGACATACAGTTAACATATACCTCATATACCTCATATACCTTACATACAGTTATCATGTGTCTCATATACAGTTAACATGTACCTAATATATGGTTAACATGTACCTAATATACGATATGTATATCTCATATATGGCTAATATGTACCTTATATAAGGTTTATAAGTACCACACGTATAGTTAATATGTGACAAACATACGGCTCTTGTATATCATTCAAACAGTTCATATACCTCTAATGTTCACCACATATTAACCCTTTGTGCGGTATATGGTTTAAGTTTAACAGTATGGGTATAGGTATAGTATGAGTATAGTATGAGTATAGTATGGGTATATGTATGGTATGGTTGAGGTTACTCAGGCTTATATGTACCTTACATACAGTTAACATGTACCTTACATACAGTTAACATGTACCTCATATATGGTTAACATGTACCTTACATACAGTTAACATGTACCTTACATACTGTTAACATGTACCTCATATATGGTTAACACGTGTCTAATATACGGTTAACAGGTGTCTCATATACTATTAACATGTGTCTAATATAAGGTTAACATGTGTCTCATATACAGTTTACTTGTACCTCATATATGATTAACGTGTACCTTACATATGCCTGAGTAACCTCACCCCCCACAAACAAACACCACGTTAGGTTGTATAAGGGTAAGGTGTGAGTATAGTACAGGTATAGGCGGACTCTTGAGACCCCCACAAGGGGGATACACACGAGGCCCTTAGGTGAGGTTCCCTTGCCGTCATATACATCCTATAAGTACGTATGTAGTGTACATAAGTATACCATTTATACAATATGTCATATATGTTACTTACTATAGGCTACTATCATACAACCCTTATACTGTACTTATATTTACCTTACCTACAGTATGTTATATATGTCAAACATGTGTCATATACGTCACATATATTACATATGTCGTGTTTGTTGCGTATGTATACTGTATACGTCCTATATGTTACACACGTAACACACGTGTAACATATGTATACTATATACGTCTTACATGTGTCACACGTGTAACATATGTATACTATATACGTCTCACATGTGTCACACGTGTCACATATGTATACTATATACGTCTCACATGTGTCACACGTGTCACATAAGGTGTATACGTATGATATGTTATATAAGCCTGAGTAACCTCACCCCCGCAAGGGTTGACAGTAGGTAGCTCATATGTATCGTAAATGACATAAATCATATATGATATATGTGTTATATTGTATCTTTCCTATGGTTTATATTAGTGAACTACTGTGGTTCTTAATACAGGTAGTTGGTTGAAGGTGTGGTTAGCAGGTGTGGCAGGTAATAACCATTCTAAACTAGCGGCTGTTGAAGGTGTTACTGTATCCTTATGTTGAGGTACTAAGCTAATAGGACCCGCTAATAATAGGATAGATAAGAAGGATACGATTGAACCATAGCTTGATAAGGCATTCCAACCAGCGAAAGCGTCAGGATGGTCGAACATTCGACGGGGTGCGCCTGCAAGGCCCAACATGTGTTGAGGGAAGAATGTGAGGTTAACGCCTATGAATAGTAAGTAGAAGTGTAGTTGACCACGTGCTTCATTGTAACTTAAGCCAGTCATTAAGCTTAACCAAAAGTATAAGCCTGCGAAGATACCAAATACAGCACCCATTGATAATACGTAGTGGAAGTGCTAAGTCTTACATGTAATCTTACAAATAAGACGTGGACTATATCTTATATGACATATAATAATGTCACATATTAGGTATATAGTCTCTGAGGTAATATCTAAAGTCACCCGACGAGCATAAGATATCACCTGCTGGTATGTTAAAGTACTATATGTAAGGTTTATATTACGTGTATATTACGTGTATGTAACGTGTATGTAACGTGTATGTTACAAGTATGTGACGTGTATGAAACGTGTATGTAATGTGCAGGTTACAAGTATGTTACGTGTATATTCGATATGTAACGTGTATGTTACGTGTATGTTACGTATATGTAAGGTATATGTTACGTGTATGTAACGTATATGTTACGTATATGTAAGGTATATGTTACGTGTATGTAACGTATATGTACTTAAACATCCCAGCATATAACAAATATCATAATAGCACGAGTAGTCATACGTATCCATTAGCCCACATTATGAGCAACTACGTAGTAGGTATCGTGTACTAAGATATCAACGCCTGCGTTAGCTAATACAACACCAGTTACACCACCCATAGTAAATAAGGCAATGAAACCTAATGCAAATAGCATAGGTGTAGCGAACCAAGTACGACCGGAGTAGATGGTAGCTAACCAACTGAATATCTTCATGCCTGTTGGTACAGCAATAATCATAGTAGCGGAAGTGAAGTAAGCTATAGTATCCAAGTCTAACAGTTGATCCTTACTTATAAAGTAAAGCCTGGACTCTATTATCAGTAGGGGATCCCTAACTGTTAAGTATGTAGTCTCTAAGGATATAGTATATTATACCCTGCTGGTTAAACCATAGTAAGCGTATATAAGTAACCCAATATGCTGGGCGACCTAATATTAGTGGCTCTTCCAGCATATAACTCAATGTCTTTAAGTTAGACTGTCCTAACTAAGGGCAAAGATTGCAAAGTTACCTTACACTTCGGATAATGTACCTACTGAGTACGTTCAAGTGTTCACTGGCATGACAAGTTCAATGCGATCAACCCGCCAGTAGATGCGTACATTATGAATTAACCCTTCAGTTTGACAGTGTAAGGTTTCTTTGCCTGCCTACCCTCATCATCTCCGTCAGAACTATCGTTTGATGTGTTTGATGAGTTTGATGAGAAGTAAGCGACTGAATTACCGACAGTAAACATGTGCATTTATGTTAGTCTAAGGATAACTCCTAAGATCAGACTATGTCATCAAGTACGATATTACTCAGTACTTGTAGGGGTTACTTAGTCTTTTAACTTAACATATGATTTGTTAAGCTTCAAGTCTACAATTAGATACGCAATTATTATAAAGCCCCTTAGGACACCCTGACCCCTAAAGGGAGAGGGCTGTCCATCAATCACGTCCCACGTAACAATCACGTGGCAATCGCGTCGTTATTAGTGCGGTCTCGCGCCGAAGGCGCGAGGTCCTTAAGTGAGGGAACTTCGCCGTGTGGTAATTTATTACGTATTGAATATATCCTTGAACTTACCCCCATTTGTTATACATATTGTCACGTATAACCACCATATTATATAATATGGGTTAAGTATGACCTACAATTAAGTTAGCCCATATTATAAATGTGATGAGCCCATACAATGAAACCTAAGGTAGTAATAGCACCCATAGCTGCTATCATACCAGTTGTACCGAATACGGGCTTTTGACTAAAGAAGCTAACTACATGACTTACTATACCGAAGGCAGGTAATATTAAGATATAGCTAATATGTTACAGCACGGACAACCCTTTAGGTGTAGGGGTTGCCCTAAGTGCCTACTGTATTCCGTAGGAATACAAAAGCACGTCTCATATGAGACAGATTACATAATATGATATGGACTCTACTAATTTGTTAGTAGTACGGACTATATCTTATCTTAAAAGCTTACTAGTCTAAAGGATACTTACGTACCGTATGACATATTAGACAGGCTTTTAAGATAGACACGTTTAGTCTCTAAGGAACTATACCATAATAAGGCCATACTGTTATTTATTACGTAATATATTATTAGTATACTACTACATATTACGTTAGTTATAACTTAACATATGATATTAACATATGATATTAACCGCAAGGGGGACAGGTATTGCGTAGCATATTACGTATCTTTTACATTACGTATTGTAACAATGTATGGTATTGTTCCTACTGATCCACTGGCTATGTACTTCATTAACCGTACATTACCAGCATTGCCAGTATATAGCGCCCTTGAGAGGCTTATTATTAATATAACCTCAGGATGCTGTCCTCTTACGTGAAGAGATAAGGACTATAGGTTAATAAACCACACAAGGGGGTCTACATGAGGCCCTTAGGCGATGTTCCCTTGCCGTATGGTTTATTATGCGTGTAGTCTCTGAGGGTATAGTCAATATATTGTATGAGTACCCTTTATATACATTATATACGTTATGTGTACCATACGTTATATTACGTATGTTATGTAATGTTAGGTACGTCATATCACGTATGTTATGTACGTCATATCACGTATGTTATGTTAGGTACGTTATATTACGTATGTTATGTACGTCATATCACGTATGTAATGTAATGTAATGTAATGTTAGGTACGTCATATCACGTATGTTATAATGGTTACGTTATATTGTATACGTACAATATGTTAACATATACCCTGCTGATTGATGTATACATATATGTAACGTATAACGTCATATACTCATATCAGCATATAGCATGTATGTTACCTTTGCATAGTCATTGTTAGTATTAGTTGACGGCCGAGCGCTACTGCGCGAGGCGGTACTGCATGTGGCTGTACTGCGTGTGGCTGTACGCGTCGACTGAGACTATAAAATAACCAAAGGTCAAGGCCATAGGTTAATATATTGAGTTGAGGGTGACTATTTCAAAGGTAAGGCCATCCATTGACCGAAGAACCAAAAGAGGTGTTGGTATAATACTAAGTCACCTGATTCGCAGAAGTATGCTGTGTTAAGGTTACGATCAGTTAGTAACATAACTAATGCTGCAGCTAATACAGGTACGGATAAGATAACTAATATAGCAGTAAAGACAATACTCCATACGAATAGGGGTATTTGGTTAGCCTTCATACCTGCACTACGCATACCAGCTACTGTTACTAATAGGTTAATACTACCTAAGATAGAGGACATACCGTTTAGGTGTAAGCTTAGTATGGCTAAGTCAACAGCAGCACCACTGTGTTGTATAGATAAGGGGGGATAGGCTGTCCAACCTAAACCGGCGCCTTGTTCAACTAGGGTTGATAGTATTAGTAAGAAGAAGGCGGGTGGGTTTAACCAAAAGCTTATATTATTAAGACGTGGGAAGGCAACATCAGGTGCACCTATCATAATAGGTACTAACCAGTTCAGTTTAGTGACGGTTTTACAACAGTGCACAGGAATATACTTTAGCTTATGTCATAATGAACCATACTCTGTACTCTGTATCATATAAGATATGTATCATATAAGATATGTCACATATGATATGTATCATATAAGATATGTATCATATAAGATATGTCGCATATGTCGCATATGTTATGTATCATATAAGATATGTATCATATAAGATATGTCGCATATGTCGCATATGTAACACTTTTGAGGTACATATCAAATATAACGTATACATAACGTTTATCACATAAATGAGGTATGGGTTCACGTATATAACCACAGCATGTATTCTCTGAGGTGTTAACAAGAGTACTGTATCATATTGTATCGTACCATATTGTATCGTATCTTAAATAACACCTGCTGATTACCTTAGGGAGTATCTTATAAGTAACGTAGGTTGTGTCTACATGTTACGTATCACATATTACATATATAAGGTCTCTCAGCATATAGCTGTTATAGTCTAACGCAATGGTTAGACTGGCAACTATGTGATTACCAAAGCCGCCAAATAGAGCAGGCATTACCATAAACAATAGCATGATAATCGGATAGTTAGCATTGCTTAATTATACCTTTAGAGTATACTATTATTATACTCTTACGTTTATAGCGGGCTCGCGCCTTCGGCGCGAGACCCTAGGCGAGGTACCCTCGCCGGTATAAGGTAAGGTTCATAAGCAACGTCCGGACTATATCATTACTCTTATCTTAAGAGTTTAGGGTGTATAGTCTCTGTGGTATGTAACATTCAAATGTGGCTAGGGTCTCGCGCCGAAGGCGCGAGTCCGCCTTATATAAGTCATATGGATTGTTACATATTATACCTGCTGATCACACAATACATTACACATACTATATATGATAGTTACTTGTGTTATCAGCATATAACCCTTAGGTCTTATTATTACAATAAGACGGCATTAGTTAGAAGTACTATATCTCAGTTGAGGAGTTACTATACTTCCTTTCCTACCGTGCCCTGTTATAATGACGTTGTATAGTTGACCTGCGCCGTCTAGTAAACCACGACCAGCTAAGCCTAATTCTAAACGTATGAACATGGAGAGACTCGTACCAACTAAGCCTGCAAATAAAGCTAAGCTTAAGTATAGGATACCAATGTCCTTGTGACTTACGCTAAATAACCAACGTGACATAAATGACTTGAATAATGCAATGTTTGTTAATAACATCTCTTCTATTACGTTTTACAACATGTGTTGTGTTACTTTATTCATGCGGGCTCGCGCCGAAGGCGCGAGGCCCTTAGGTGAGACCCTTAGGTGAGACCCTTAGACAAGGAGCTTTTGCCGTCACGTGTAACGCTTATTTTATCTCATATGTCACACGTGCGTCTTATGCGATATGCGATATGCGATATTTACACATACGTTATATATGTTACACGTGCGTCTTATGCGATATGCGATATTTACACATACGTTATATATGTTACATACGATATAAACGTTATATGTTATATCATTCGTACGTTATTTGATATATCATACGTACGTTATTTATGAAGGCTTATACTCTGTAAGGTTAACTGGCCCGTTATTTATAACACATATCTCACATAGCCTTTATAACACATATGTCACACAGCCTTTATTACACATATCTAACATAGCCTATATTACACATATCTAACATAGCCTTTGTTACACATATCTAACATAGCCTTTATTACACATACGGTTTGTTACGTTAACTGTATATAACATATATCTTACGTAATATGCTATTATATCTTATAAGGTATGCCAGGACATACAACCCTTTAGGGGGTAGTCCGTTATGTTACATATATCTTATACAATGTGTTACACGTACTGTATGTTATTATATCCTATACAATCTGTTACACGTACCGTATGTTATTATATCTTATACAATGTGTTACACGTACCGTATGTTATTATATCTTGTGTTGTATGTTACATATACCGTTGTACTGTATGTAATCATATCTTATATGCTACTATACTGTATGTTATGTATATGTCAAGTATGTAACGTATATGTCACTTATACCTCTTTGTTATATGTATATCACGTATATGTCACCCATATGCTATGTATGTTACGTACATGTTACGTGTATGTCATCCATATGCTATGTATGTTACGTATATGTTACGTGTATGTTACGTATATGTTATGTTTGTTACGTATATGTTATGTTTGTTACGTACATGTAACCCATACGTTTTTGTAATACGTATCTTACGTACATGTCGCATATATGTATATGTATGTTACGTACATGTTACGTATATGTGACACTTAAGTCTATGTTAAGTGTATGTTACGTGTGATATGTTACAAGTACGTCAAATACCCTACGTATAATATACCACTGGTACGTTATACCACATGTATATTTCACATATCTTATGTCCCATATCTAACACGTATCTTGTATACAGGTTATTTATGTTATGTGTACCCCCGCAAGGGGGCTAGCCCGCGAGGGCGTCGCATATATGTTATATGTTATATGTTATATGTTATATGTTATATGCGTCTATAGATACCCTTTAAGTAATCTAAACTTAATAAGTATACTGTAAATACAATACATAACGTATGTTACAGATACTATGTTTACTTTGTGACATATGTCTTAAACTGTTACTTACATATATGTTATTAGACGGGCTTTTGTATTCAATAGGTAAACAAAAGACCGCTTGGACATTACCTTACATACTACGACATTCTACACTTATGATAAGATACAATATGATAGTATTGTATTAGGTAACCTCCGGTTAAGGGTTACACAGTTAGGTTAATAAGTAACGTATTATATTCACTAGCCTTTGCCATGTTTGATACCCTTCTAAGTAGTACTACAATATGATAGTATACTTTAGTAATTTATGTTATATGTTATATATCTTATGTCTTATGTAATACGTTGTATGTAATATGTCATATACAGTATATTGCTTACTATATGTAATATGTTATATGTTATATGTAACATGTTGTATACTATATGTAATATGTTATATGTTATATGTTAAATGTAACATGTTGTATACTATATGTAATATGTGATATGTTATATACAATATGTAATATGTGATATGTTATATACAATATGTGAAATATTATATGTGATATATTATATTATTAAGCCATTGGTTTTATACCTAACCAAAATACGCCTATAAGTACAGGTAATAGTATAGCTAATTCTCTACGTGAGAGATCGACTACTGAAGTATTCATATAGAATACGCCTGAGTTGTAACCATGTACTACACGGTTGAATGTCCAGAAGCCATATATCGCACCTAACACTTGTGATATGCAGAATACGTATGAGTATAAGGAATGCACAGCAAATACGGATATTAAGCATAGTACTTCTGCTATGAAGTTAGGGAATAGAGGGAAGGATAAGTTAGCTAACGTTAGTATGAAGAATATGCTTGCATATATAGGCATATGACTACCTAACCCTGTGAGATAAGGTAAGAACTTAGTATGACTACGTTCATATAAGAACCCTACTAATAAGAATAGGCCTGGTGATACTAAACCGTGAGCTACCATCATGAAGGTGGATGAGGATATACTGTGTTCAGATAGGCTGAATATAGCTAATGTAACTAATGACATGTGTGCTATTGAGGAGTATGCTACTATCTTCTTAAGGTCTATTTGACGTAGTGTTGTTAATGTACTAAATAAGAAACTAATGAGACATGTTACTGCTATGATTGGGAATACCTTCACTACGAATACTGGGAAGATAGGTATTAAGTAACGTATTATACCTAAGCCCCCTAATTTAAGTAACACACCTGCTAGTAACACACTACCTGCAGTTGGTGCTGCTACGTGTGCTTCAGGTAACCATAGATGTACAGGTATTAAAGGCATCTTAACAGCAAATACAGCAAAGAGACCCCAACCTAATAGCATTTGTCTATCAGCACTTAACATAGGGTTATCACCACATGTTAATACGAATAGGTTAGTACTACCGTAGTTACCATATAGTATAAATATGACAGGTAAGAATAATAGACTACCAGCCATAGTATATAATACTATCTTATATGCTGCATCCATAGTAGAGTAATCACCTGCTGAATGCTTAGTGTATTGTATACCTGATAGTTTCTCAGGACGTGCGATTAATAAGTATAGTAATATTAGGGATGCTTCGAATGTTATATAAAATAACAATAGGTCAAATGATAATATGCTAGCTAATATTACGTACTCTAATACTAACATAGTTAATATACCAGCTAATGTACGCATTAGTATTACGCATATAGGGAATATGAAGCTTGTTAACATTACTAATGCTAAGCCTACTGCATCTATACCAAAGGATAGGTGTATTAAAGGCACATAGTTAAGACATTGTACTGTATTACCTGCACTGTCGTATATTATAAATAACCATAGAGACCATAGGAGTGGTATGAAGGATACTATTAGACTTGATACTCGCATCATACCATAGTTAGTGATTGAATACAATATAGCTATAGCACAAGGGAATACTATAAGGAATGACAATATTGTCGTGTTGGTGCTAAATAGTAGATCGAATAACATCCTTACTGTTACCTAATTGTTACCTTACTGTTACCTAATTGTTGCCTTACTGTTACCTTATTGTTACCTTACTGTAACCTTACATTACAAACGTATCACATATGTCATATATGTTACAGTACCTTACTAACATATAACGTATCACATATGTCATATATGTTACAGTACCTTACTAACATATAACGTATCACATATGTCATATATGTTATAATACATAACAAACGTATTAGCATACTCGCGCCTTCGGCGCGAGCCCGCCATATTTGTAACTATACGCGGTGTTTGTACGAGTCGACCGACTATCGCATACAGTCTTAGGAGAACCCTATCCCGCAAGGGGGTGAGGTTCTCCCGGCTTACATACGTATTATATACAATATACTACACCATGTATCTTACATATACTAAACACATATTGTATCCTCTATCATACTTATGTAATGTATGTACAATATATACCACATATATGGAGTATATGCCCCACCTCTGGTGTACATATTTATTACCTTACCTATGACACAAGTATGACACAAGTATGACACAAGTATGACACAAGTATGATACAAGTATGACACAAGTATGACACACACCCATACCTTATATGTACAATACCTTACATATAAGATATATAATATGTAATTACATACTATACTTTATATGTGAGGTATATTGTACGTATATGCCTCACATAAAGTATTAACCCCGCAAGGGGCTATCCCGCGAGGGTGTAGCATATCTTATACACAATACTATACATATAGTGATAACATACGATACATATGACACTAACATACCATATAGTGATAACATACGATACATATGACGTTAACATACCATACCATATCATACATATAGTGCTTACTTACTATACATATAATACTAACACACTATAAACAAACGACACATACGATATACATTACATATATGTTACAAACACGGCTTATACAACATACGTTACAGATACGTTACAGATACGTTACATATACGTTACATATACGTTACATATACGTTACAGATACGTTACATATACGTTACATATACGTTACATATACGTTACAGATACGACACATAAGGAACGTATATAAGATAAACATCATATAGGGGACATATATGACTTGTATATCATAATATCGTATTATGCTATAAGCATACCTACTACATATAAGGTGGGCTCGCGCCTTCGGCGCGAGACCCTAGATGAGGTTCCCTTGTCGGCACATTTAAGGCACATACACCTTACACCTTACATATACCTTATGTTTGTATTACATGTCACACGTATGTTACGCGTTTATTACGTTTGACACGTATATGACATATATGTTGTGTATGTAACGCACGTGTAATACCTACTCTTCTCTTATAGTGTTTTATACGTTACATATACCTATACGTTACATATACCTATACCTTACATATAGTACGTATATATCAAACATATGGTAAACCTATACCTTAATACATGTACACATAGGACACATCTCTTACAAACGGTACATATGTCATATATTACATAGAGTATATACCTTATCTTACATATGAGATATACGTGTAATATACCCCACATATGCGAGGCATTTATCTTCACTCTGTTTTACATATAAGACATATGGTATACTATCAGTTATATTAAGTTCGGATATGTCATATCCGACGCCACCCTCTCGCGTGCGAGAGGTAATCCGCCACAGGCGGATTATTGTAGGCTAGCCTCTTGTGGGGGTTACTACTATATATTATAATACGTGTGGTTAATTAGATTTGTGTGCTAATACAAGAGCACCGAATAATGCTATAGTAAGTATGAGACTATTAAGTACTAATACATCAGTATATGTTATGTAGAATGCATAACCTACTGAGCTTATGGATTCAAGAGTAGGTACGAATGAGAATACGGTATTGTTAGTACTATTCATATTGAATACGTCACTTATGAAGAATAGTCTTATTGATAAGAAGCCTAGCATAGCTAATACACTATAACCTCTATAGTAAGCACGTAACTCAGTAGTTGGTATCTCTAATAACATAATAACGAATAGGAATAGTACAGCTAATGCACCTACATATACTAATACGTTCACTAACGCTAAGAACTCAAAGCCTAGACTTAATAATACAGCACAAGCATTGACAAATAGTATAATGCTATACATAAGAGACATGAAGACATTACGTGTGAGACTTACCATCACACTTAAGAATGCTAGTAACGCAATAAAGCTGTGTTCTAAATACATCCTCTCTATGACGGCGAAGGAACCTCGCCTAAGGACCTCGCGCCGAAGGCGCGAGTCCGCCTACGTTACATATATTAGTTATGACCACTTAGCACAGCGTCTACTATGTACAACTTACATACGTTACCTATATGTTACCTATACGTCACCTATATGATATGTACAGTATAAACGTTACCTATACGTTACCTATACGTTACCTATACGTTACCTATATGATATGTACAGTATAAACGTTACCTATATGATATGTACAGTATAAACGTTACCTATACGTTACCAATATGATGTGTACAGTATATACGTTAGATACATCAGATACGTCAGATACGGTATATGCATAATATACCCAATATACATTATATCATATAGGATACGATGTGAGATATATACGTCCTTTATACGTTATTGATACGTCATGTATTTGTAATGTATTATACGTTATTGATACGTCATGTATTTGTCATGTATACGTCACATTAACTTAACATTAATGTCATATACGTCTTAAGCGGCAAATGCGTCATATCATATACAATAAGATACGTTACAAATACATTATATATGACGGCAATGTTCCCTTGCCGTTACATACGTTATAAACGTCATATCATATAAGATACATGTAATATACGTGACTTATACGTGATATACATAATATACGTTATACACATAATAAATAAGTTACATTACAAATACGTCACATACATTATATGATAAGATACGTTACAGATACGTAACAAATACGTCACATACATTATATGATAAGATACGTTACAAATACGTAACAAATACGTTACATACATTATATTATAAGATACGTTACAAATACGTTACTTATATGTAATGGCCGCTGCGTGCAGCGCTACGGCTGCACGAGCGACCAGACTCGCTCGCCGAGTCGGCTCGCTCGTGCATATATGTAACTTATATGTTGTAAAGGATATGTAATATAAACGTCATATTTGTCGTATCTAATTAGATATGTAATATATACGTCATATATGTCATATCTAATTGGATACATTACACATACGTTACAAATAAGTCATATATGTCATATACGTTATAAGATACGTTAAATATACGTTTCATAAGTCATATAATATACGATAAGATACCATACTTATACATCATATAAGTTATATCACATAATATACGTTTTGTTTATGTTACTTTTACGTCGTATCTTACGTTACATGTCGCATATACGTTACATATGTTATATCTTATATGATAGATTACATACACGTTACATGTCGCATACACGTTACATGTCGCATGTACGTTACAAATGTTATATCTTATATGATAGATTACATACACGTTACATATATGTCATATACATCGTATACGTCATATCAAAAAGCCCTTAGGCATGGTTCTTTAGCCGTCATATGCGTTAAACATACGTCTCATATACGTAACATACGTCTCATATACGTCACACATACGTCTCATATGCGTAACATACGTCTCATAAACGTTACCCATACGTCTCATATACGTTAAACATACGTAACATACGTCTCATATACGTTACAAATACGTTTCATACGTCTCATATACGTTAAACATACGTAACATACGTCTCATATACGTAACATACGTCACACATACGTTACATATGTTACATATATGTCGTATAGGTTATATAAACGTATTAAATGCCATGTACATTACATATATGTAACAAATACGTAACTTATTTGTTATATACATCATATCTTATTAGATATCATATCTTATTAGATACGTTATATAAACGTAACATATGTCATATCTTATAAAATACATATACGTTATTATGTGTTTTGTACGTTATTTACGTCATATACGTCTTATACTTATTATACGTCATAGGATATACAATAAGATACGTAAGTTATACGTCATATACGTCATGTGTGTCATATTGTATAAGATACATGATGGACGCTCGCGCCGAAGGCGCGAGGCCCTTAGGTGAGGCCCTTAGATGAGGTTCCTTCGCCGTCACATACGTTGTATATGTCATCACCACATAAATTACATAGCGGGCTCGCGCTGAAAGCTCAAGACCCTAGGCGAGGTTCCCTCGCCTGTATATACATAACTTACACGTTACACATAAACCATATACGTTACAGGCTTTACATTCGTTCTATACGTCATATCATATACTATGAGATGCTTTACATATACGTTACTTACGTCATATCTTATAGGATACGTTACATACATGTTACATATATGTCATATACGTTACTTACGTCATATCTTATAGGATACGTTACATACATGTTACATATATGTCATATACGTCATATTTGATACAATATTAAACATACATGTCATTAATACGTCTTCTTCGTCATATCCTTTCATAAACGTATGATATACGTCACATATGTCAAATATTGTATAACACGTAACAAATAAACGACTTATGTCATATCCTATATGATAGGTTACTTATATGTTACATTAATGTCATATACAATAGGATACATTACATATAAGTAATAGACCCTAAGATACGCTACATATGGCGGGCTCGCGCCTTCGGCGCGAGGCCCTTAGGCGAGGTTCCTTCGCCGTCTTAACATTAAAGGCGGATTGCCCATGTGGTCTCGTGCCTTCTATACAAGGCCCATAGACAAGGCCCATAAGCAAAGCCCATAGATGAGGTTACCTAGCCGTCACGTGCGTCCATAACATATATTATATACGTTACATATACGTCATATATGTTATATATAACACATACGTTATATACGTGACATATACGTGACATATAAGTCACATATGGGGTATATTCGTTACATATTTGTAACATATACGTCACATATGCGGTACATACTCCACATATTTGTTACATATACTTCATATATGTTACATGTACTATTAATAAGATAAGTTACGTTTTAGTTGTTATATGCGTTACATATATATCTTATATGTTATGTATGCAGTAAACATGTGACATATACGTTACATATGTAATATAATATGTAATAAGATACATTATATATTAGTCATACCTACATATACGTTATATATGTCCTATCCTATAAGATACGTCATATATGTCCTATCCCATAGGATACGTCACAAATACGTCAAATCATATACAATATGATACATATACGTTACATAACATATACGTCATGTATGTCATATAGTATATGACTCGTGTGGCGTATGTGTGTCATATCTAGTATAATACGTAACAAACATACAACTTATGTCATATCTTATATGATAGGTAACTCATATGTTACATATATGTCTTATCTTATATGATACGTAACTCATCTGTAACATACATGTCATATCTTATATGATAGGTAACTCATATGTTATATCTTATATGATAGGTAACTCATATGTTACTTATATGTCTTATCTTATATGATACGTAACTCATATGTTACTTATATGTCTTATACATCGTATACGTCATATCAAAAACTCTTAGGTGAGAGAACCTCACCGTCAATTGGACACGTAACATATAAGTCACATATGCGGTATATACATCACATATTGGTTACATATAAGTCACATATGCGGTTTATATGTAACATATCAGTAACATATAAGTCACATATGCGGTATATATGTTACATATCGGTTACATATTCGTCATATGTATTACATGTACGATTCATAAGGTGTGTTATTTATACATCGTGTGCGTTATATACGTTGCATATACGTTGCATATACGTTGCATATACGTTGCATATACGTTACATATGTTATATTGTATTGATACGTTACATATACGTCATGTTTATCATATTGTATAGATACGTTACCAATACGTTACATATACGTTACATACATTATATTATAAGATACGTCACAAATACGTTACAATTACGCTACATACATTATATTATAAGATACGTTACAAATACGTTACAATTACGCTACATACATTATATTATAAGATACGTTACAAATACGTTACATATCAGTTACTTATATGTGGCTTATATGTGGCTTATATGTGGTATAGGTTACATATATGTGACTTTTATGTTGAATAGGTAACATATACGTCATATATATCATAAAATAAACCATAGGATATGTAATATATACATCATATTAGTCATATCTTATTTGATATGTAATATATACATCATATTAGTCATATCTTATTTAATATGTTATTTATACGTCATATTAGTCATATCTTAACGGATACGTAGCGGATACGTAGCGGATACGTAGCGGATACGTAGCGGATACGTAGCGGATACGTTACATATACGGCACAAGTGTGATGGATACATTACACATATGTTATACACCATATTATATGTTACGTTTGCGTTATGCGTTATAAGATACGTTGTGGACGCTGCGCGCATATATATAACATATACGTTACAAATACGTTACATATGAGATATGTTACATATACGTTACAAATACGTTACATATGAGATACGTTACATATACGTTACATATATGGCACAAATACGTCACATATAAGATATGTTACATATACGTTACATATATGGCACAAATACGTCACATATAATATAAGGTATGAGATAGGGGGTGTAAGATACGGTATATGATTATATTATAATATGTGATATTATATTAAGAATGGTAAGGTTTTAGGCGTTGCTTCCTATTAATGAGCATAACCCACAGCGTATGTCTATGGCTGCCAATTTCTATGATTACTATCCTTGAGGACGTATCACCAGGTATACTACTATGTATGATGTAAGTTAGTAGTCATTTTGACGGCTTAGACTATGTCGGGTATCTAATCCGGTTTGCTACCTAAGCTTCCGAGTCTCAACTAAGGTTATGAGGATAGGCTACCTGCGTCTTTGACATTCCTTAGCATATCTTAACATTTTACTGTTACACGCTAAATTATGCCATACTTCTCTTAACCATTACGTCTTCACTCGATATTACCTATTCCTTACGTAATAAGCTCGCCCTTTCCGTCTTACCGCGGCTGCTGGCACGGAATTGGCCAGGGCTATTACATATTATGTATGGTGCTCTTCTAAACGTCATGTTCATGCTTTCACATATTGACAATAACTACGCACTGCTGCCATACTATGATGGAAGGCCTTTCTTTCATGGCCCTTGTGACTTGCTACGTTTAAGACAAGCTACGAATAAGGCTAGGTAAGATTACAAAGTCATGTGTACCTAATACCTAATTCGATGCGATATTACCATACGTACGGTTTCGTATATATGGTCTCTTTCCTTTATACGCTGTCTCACACCTTAGGCGTTAGACCCTTAGGCGTTAGACCCTTAGGTGTGAGACCCTTAGGTGTAAGATCCTTAGGTGTAAGACCCTTAGGCAAGGGAACCTCGCCGTCATGTATTATATGTTATATGTAATATGTTATTACACGTGTGCTATATGTTATATGTAATA
>QAXH01001154.1:9958-24016 GCA_004335635.1 Chloromonas sp. AAM2 | reverse complement strand
GTGATAGTGGTGATTTCGTGAGTGCAGGCTCTGGCAATGGCAACGAGGAGGGCCTGGAGCTAGTGGGAGCTGCGGGCTGAGCCATGCCAGCACAACCACCACACCATGCCGGCACATTGCCGGCACAACCACCATTGCCGGCACATTGCACAACCACCATTGCCGGCATCGTCTGAACCTGCTGGCAACAAGTCCTGCTAGCAGTTAACTCGGAGATGGGTTCTCGGGTGTGAGCTATATTAGGCGGCATGTGTCTAGTGCCCAATGAAGCGCTGCGGTTGTAGAATTCGCTTGCTCTGCAATGCGGGTCTCAGTCGGGGTGAAGAGGGCTTGGCTGCCTCCCCAAGGAGGCGGGCGGCCATAACCCCTGAGAACGTTTCCCAAAGCATGTGCGCACACGACCCAGAAAGACCTGGCTGTAGGGCACTGGTGTTGATGGCTATGCACGTAAGTGTCCGGCAGAATGTGGGTGTCCGGCAGGATGCGATTTGTTTTCTAGTACTTCCGATGGTGTTAGAGCCAGGCTGGCATTTCATGTCTGACCACAATGGACCACACATGCAAGTGGTTTCAATTGCCGTAGTCTTGACAACACATGACCCAAGACTAAACACGCCCAAGCCAAAGGGTGGCTGTGCCTGCACGTTGTCGGCCTTACGAGAATCCGTGCAGTGCGCCTGAGTTGGCAAAACATTTTGCCATGAGTACCGCTTGTCTGATAGCCAATCGTACCAGATTACGCAATAGTTCAAAGGCTGGACCACGCACATGATGGCATGTGGAGATTCAGAGAAACTGCAATGCTTGTGGCCTGGCATTGCAGGGTGCTCCCTACCTGCACCTTCCGTAGTCTATGGTTGTGGGACGCATGGCGTACATTGGCAAATCACTCTCCAGCACCATGGCCATGAAAGGATATACCTCGTGCTGCTGACTATGCAAAGGAACTGGCTTGCACCAGACCAGTTGCGTGACGGCATCAGACGTCAGCTTAGGCGTTGTAGACACAGGCACCGTCTGGCACGTGCTGAGCGGTCCATGTATACGGCGTGTCTACTGATGTGGTGGTGATCATAATTCATTTGCTCACTGCAGGCGGCTTCACGAGGCGCACTACAGGTCGGTGACGGCGAGCGTTGGGCGGGCCTGTGGTAGCTGCTTGCCAGGTGCCCAAGCTCTGACACTTGCCATGACCGCGCCTTGTGCCTGCTTTCAGGCCTGGTCGCGGCTTTTATGTAGCTGAAGGCTTTTAGTAGTTCGGAGGACGCGCCGGGGTGTCTCGCAGGTCTCGCAAGTTCCGATAGTCGTGGAAACCAAGGGATGCTGCCAGCGACATTGGCATCCACGACTAATATTTAACACAATATCAGCTCATCTGACTGCTTTGCTTTTGCGCTGGCAGGGCTGCAAACGACCCCGGCGAAAATGGCCGCTCAGACAAAGCCAGGCACGGCGCTGAATTCCTGGAGCGTTGATAGTGATCTGACAAGCAAGCGCGTCTCAGCGGTGGGTCGCGCGGTTTTGAAGCCGGCCCGCAGCAGTCCGCCATAGCGATGCACTTTTCTTTACCACCAATATTTAGTCTATTGGGTCCAAGAATTTTGATGCATCCAATATTGAGTCGGCCGGGCTGGTGCCTGGTTCTGCACATGCCGCACGAAATGTACCGCTTGACCCAGGACGCTATCCATCATTTTTACCATTCGTTCATGCATGACTGAACTCGCAAGATTTGTCAAAGGAAACTCATTACAGTGACAGGCTCGTGTATATCCGAACGGCCTAGAGACCTTAGCAGATCAGACCAGCAGATTACACCCATCAACACCGTGCATTAGAAAGCGTTCGGTAATACAGCTTCCCACATTTTTTTTACTTGCTTTACTGCAAATTCTTAGTGTTTGTTTGTGTTGCAGTAAGAGTGCATGTGCTCAAGATACACTGCTTGTTCTCTGACCGTCTGAGTCACGTGACTGTGAGTCAGCACCTGTCATGAGTGATTGTCCGACAACTTTGCCTTTGGTGTCTGCGCAGCCCAGTACCTGGTTCACAGCAGCTGGCCTTGCCTACAGCGCCCTTGGTAAGAGCTCAGACAGCCAGGCTTGGCAGATGAGTTGTGTCCACACAGTAGGACTTGCCAGTGCTTTGCTACAGACTGGTCTGCCCTCGCTCCGATCTCGATCGTATCTCTCTTAACTGCCAGCATTGCTCCGCCTGACTATCTGCTCAAACTCCTCACGCATGTGCGCCATTTTCAGGCCAATTAAAAAGCATTGATTTAGCAGCATCAAGTGCTTGGCAATTGTGCAGGCGTTATCTATGGGGACCTTGGCACTTCTCCGCTCTACACAGGTCGGCTGATTTATTGCAGCTGCCATCACTCAGCGTAACACTACAACAGACTTGCCTCTATTCTAAAAAGCAAGGCAGCAAGTTGTGACGCCATGGCATGCTAGCGTCAGTGACAAGCACGTGCTGTGCCATGTCCTGTGCCCATTCTCTCTTTCCGTCATACCTCCAGAATGGTGTGTTGCCAAGCACCTGCTGTGCCACATCACCATAGCATTGCCAGCATACCTAGCCAGTACACCAACATGGTGGTGAGTGAACCTGTTCTGAAGTGCCTGACATTCCAGTCTCTTCTTAGCATACTTAGGCAGTACGGACAGCCCACGCCAAGATGATGCAGAGTGGGCATGTGTCTGGCACTCTGATCCATGCTGCTGCTGCAGTTGCGAGCATCTTCAACCATGTCGAACGCGAGGTTGATGCAACTGACGTGATTGTGGTGAGTCATTGGGTCAGGCTCCCACGTGATGCAACACGTTGTGATCACGTAAGGATGCCCGTCCCTGACATACACGTCATGGGTGTGTGATGTCATGCGCGGGACGCAGAGCGTTTCAATACAGAGGAGGAAACTTGATGTTGCATAGGGTTCAGGCTCGCTTGGCCTTCTTCCTTATGCCGACCGGCGTCCTCTTTCTTTCTTTTATAGGAGGAAATTCTCACTGCAGAAGCAAGCGGCTCAAAGCAACACTCGGCAGGAGCTTGTCATGCCAGTGGTGTCTGTAGTGTTGCCTGTGCAGGTCATGTCCATGATATTCTGGACTCTCACTCTTGTGGTGCTGGTCAAGTGAGTGAGAGGCACGAGCTGCCACCACTTTCTTGTCATGACATCGGGATTGCTCTTTCTTTGTGCAGCTGACAAGATGCTAAACCAGCGCAATATCAGGGCAGTGTGGAAGCAAACTTGACAAACAAACCACAAGAGTTAAAGTCGAGCGTTTAATTTCAAAGTTCAACTCGCACAATCAATTTGCAAACTGCTGATTTAGATTGCAAGCCCGTCTTGATGGTGCCCTGTGCAGCAATTGAGAACAAAAGCAATGAGGCATGATGATAAGCAGAACATGCAGTATTGCAAGAAGTTATCAAAGCACCTACGTCTTCACCTGAATTACCTGCAGGTATGTTCTTGTTGTCCTTCACGCCAACGACAATGGCGAGGGTGGCACCTTTGCTCTGTACACTTAGCTGTGCCGCGCACTGGGCATCAGCCCCTTTGGCACCCTGCAGCCCAAGGAGCACGTGCAGCTGCTCCAGCTATCCAAACGACCAATCCTGGCCAGGTGTGGCACGGCATGAGGAATGTTGATCAAACATAGGTGAATATGGGGGCCTGCAGGGCATTCACGGTTCTTAAAGCTCCGAGGCCGGGGGCCTCGCGCAGTAAATCTCATGACCGGCTGGACCAGCTGGACTCGCGTGGGTCGGAAACACAACATCGTCTGTGTGTTAGTGGTCATGAAGTTTGGACAATCTCAACCACTGGGAACAGGTTCGGATCAAGAGATTTCAAGCATTTCAGAGCTCTGAGCCCATGTGTTTGCTTTCGCCTGCCAGGTTGAGCTATTTTGCACTCTGCTTGCGAGTTCGTTGAAGTTGCATACATGACATGCTGTTGCAGAAATACCTTGCGACGGTTTGGCAGCCAACGCCCGGGCTTCAGGAGCGAGGTGCGTGACACCTTCAGCTTACCTGCCGGTCCAAGGGGAGCGTGGGATCAGTATTCCAGCGTTGAACAAGCAATGCATCATAAGGCTACCGAGGAATTCCATCTCGCTCCTTCCGTGGCAACGTTGCCTCCGCAGCCCGTTGTATCCGGCTGCAGGCATGGCCTGCTGTGGCGTGTGAACCTAGCGCACCAACGCAAGAGAGAGACGTGGATCTGCCCTCCCGGTGGTGGAACAAAGGACACATCAAAGCAGAACATATCAAGCAGTGAGTGCGAACACACGACTGCATCCCAGATGACCAGGCCATACTGGAACTACGCCACAGGAATCGTAGTCGGACCACACCGAGCGCCAAGTGGATTTGATCACACCACTGAAAGGCCGTGGCAGAAGTGTTTAGAAGACCCGTAAACGCCAAGAACACCTCGATCTCTTAGATCTGGATTACAATGATTGGATCTTGCACAAACATCTCAACTAGCATGGCCGCACGTGACTAGGTGCTACAGGGTCCTACGTGCTACAGCTGACCGGGTGCCACAGCTTGCGTTGAATCTGTGCCTTGGACAAGAGATCATTACTGACTTGGCAACTGTACTAGTGACTATGTATCAAACGGCCAACTCACTATCTTGGAAAGGTTCATCGGCCGGCGTGCCGCAGCACGCGAGGGATCACCCATGAACTGGCCTGGGTGACTTAAGCCGCGCGCTCTCCAGGGTGCTCTCGACGTCATGGCCTGTCTGTGCGACTCACTAGGCTGCGGTTTAGCACTGTATGCCATCCAAACGTCATAAACGGGTTGCGACTCAGCGACTCGCCCTTCAGCCTCGTGTGCGTATGAAAATCCCATCACAGCAAGCCCAGGCTTGCAGCTGTTCGTGCTCAATGGTCAATGGTGCTCAATGGTGCTCAGGGGTTCAGACATTCAGTCATGGGGAGTATTGTTCAGCCCCTCCCATTTGCACTTCACAGGTGGTTTCGCAAGACCAAGTACGCCCAGAGGACTCTCCTGAGCATCGCCATCATTGCCACATCTATGGTCTTTGGTGATGGTGTGCTCACGCCAGTAGTGTCAGGTCAGCCCAAACATCAGGTCATCAAACCCTAGGTTTACTAAGGGTAGAACGAAACTGGGATGACAGATCCACGGGTAGAAGTAACTCAAAATGATTTGAGGAGGTGACAAAGGTCTGCAACTCACTCAAATCTTAATCATGCTTGGCAGACATGTTCCATTTGCAATCAGCCTTGACCTCCAGACATCCCAAGCTGTAACATGTGCTGATTTGCTTTAATACTTGTGCCTGTCATCAGTCAAGGCAAGGCAGCGTCAGCAAGATGTGGGTCAGATGTGGGCCTCCTTCTATACTTCTGCAAACTTCTAACTTCGTCTCATGGGTCAGGCAGCACAATTGCAAACTGGTGTTGCCATCTGTTTGCAGAGCAAGTTGATTCCCGCAGCTGTGTCTGCAGCAAGTTTCAAGATGTGAGGTGCAGTTTGCATGTCCTGACTGCATCGTGCTTTGCCGTAATTGCTGCAGTTGTATCAGCGGTTTCAGGCCTGGACGTCGCGTTTGAATCAATTAACACCAACACAACTATTGGCGTCAGCTGCGCCATTCTGGTGCTGCTCTTTGCATTCCAGTACAAAGGCACAGCTACTTTCTCCATGCTGTTCTCCCCGCTTGTGTTCCTCTGGCTAACTGCCAACGCAGCCATTGGCATGTACAGCCTGGCAAAGAACGGAGCAGAGGTGCTGAAGGTTAGTGCAACCGGGAATGGAAGTGGTGTTGCAGATCTATTGAAAAGAGTCTGAGATTGTTTTTCAGGCAGTTGTAGATTCAAATGCGACCTCTTGCTGTATGGTACACTGTCACTGGGTTCTGCCCAATCACCAATTTGTCGCTTGTCTGCCGTCAACTTTCTGTTTTCCTCCTCTTTCTCCCAGGCATTCAGTCCGCACTGGATCTACTGGTACTTCAAACGCTTTGGTACGGACGGCTGGCGCATGCTGGGCAGCGTCATGTTGGCGGTGACGGGAACAGAGGCCATGTTTGCCGATCTTGGTCACTTCAACATCTCCAGCGTGGTGGTAAATGGTGGAGTTGTAGACAGGCAATACAGCAGATACAGCAGCTTTTTACCTTGTGGCAAAGACAAAAACGACCCTCTGGCTTCTGACATCATGCTCATGCTTTGCTCAGGGGGTTGATGTAGGCCGCTGCTGCCAAGCTCTGATAACCACCACACACTGCAAAGCCACAGCGTGCAGAATGTAGTGACAGTTGGGCTCTGAGGCTCAGGCTACACACTGTGCAAGCCAATGCTACCGAACTGCACCCATCTGCAGGTCAGTTTCATCGGTTTGACGTACCCCTGCCTCATCCTCACTTACTTGGGCCAGGGTGCCCATATCATTCGCCACCCGGAGGTATGAAACTTTGTGCTACACAAGTGCACATTCGGTTTACGTGTATGTTACAGGACACGCAACGGGAGGGCAGACCGCCCTGACCTACCCTGAGCAAGACTGCAAAAGGAACGCAGCGAACAATCTGATTACACCCACTGTTCGTTGTCCATTGGCTAAAACCGTGCATCCGGAACGCCGTCCGGCCACCTGCCATCATGCCACAATTGTATGGGACCCTGTTGAAGGCATACAGTGGGTGGCAAGATTGGACACAAGCTGACCCTGTACCTACCACGCCCAACCCTTGCTCAGGACGTCCCCACAACTTACTGGTCAACCGTCCCAAGGCCCGTCTTCTGGCCAATGCTTGTCCTGGCCACCCTCACAAGCGTGGTGGCCTCTCAAGCACTCATATCCGCTTGCTTCAGCATATGCAATCAGGTGCGTAGCCTCGTTGCGAAGAGGAACGCTGCCTGCTCAAAGCTTGATTACGTACAAATGACCCTGGCCTTCAGACTACTTTATAGCTGTCACACACGGACTCCAGGCTAGTGTGTGTGTAGCTCAGAAGTGACCGTGGTTTCCTTCCAACAACCTCCCATCAGCCTCTGTTTTCCATCTGCCCTTGCAGGCCAAGGCGCTGGGTTTTTTCCCCAAGCTCAAGGTAAGGAAGGAGTACCTTGGATTGCGAACAGATTGCCGCTTGTCTGCTGCCAGGCTACAATCGCAACCACATGATTCTTTTGAATGATGCACCTTTCAGATCTCACAAACCTCTGCGGAATCACACGGCCAGATTTACATCAGCAGCATCAACTGGATTCTACTGGTACTTGTCCTGGCCGTCACGGCAGGCTTTCAGGCCAATTCAACCCATCTGGGTAATGCTTACGGTGAGTGCTGATGCTCGGACTGAGACCATGATGACTGGGCCGTGTTGATGCTAGTGTTTTGTTGTCATATTGAGCTCAGGTTGAAGACTGAAGTCTTGTTAGTTTCGGAATCAAACAAACTTCCTTCAAACGATCAGAAGCCCAGCCGTAGCCTGGCCTGGAGAGTCAAGTGGCGTCCTGCCATGTGAAGGTGTAGCTTGCGCTCACATGTGCTGTTTCACTGCTGTTGCAGGTCTCACTATTAGCATCGTGATGTTGATCACAACAGCCCTAACAGCGCTCACAATGGTCGTGGCCTGGAGAATTTCCTTTCCCCTTGTCATCGCCTTCGCAACTGTGTTCGCTCTTGTGGACGGGGCGTTCGTCAGTGCAAATTTGACGAAGGTATGTGCACCAAGGCTGTGGCTCATGCTAGGCTTATCTGTCATTCGATCGCCTATCTGTCATTCGCACACAATGTGACGGAAACAGGGGCACTTGAGTGCGGAAAGAGGTACTTTGAAGAGCTGGACAGACCATGTTTTCCCTCATGGCGCAAGATGAGCTTCACATGTTGTGAAAGCTAGTGATCACGTCACGTCCGGTGTCAACAAGCTCTTTTTGACCCTATGTTTGACACAGCACTGATTACCGCTTGTGACAAAACGCACCTTGCGTCAGGTACACAAAGGTGGCTGGGTAGCTCTTGCCATCACGGCAGGCGTCGCACCTGTCTTCTTCATTTGGTGGGCCGGACAGCGCAAGCGGATAGCCGCCATGGTCGTCTGTAAGTGCATGCGATCATCATGTGCCGCTTCCCGGTCACACATGCACGTACAGTCTCCACAGGAGTCCGCATCTGGTCCACACACACACTGTCGTGAATTTCCAAACCTTTCCATTCACCATTCTTGCGCCACGATCTGGCGTTGTTCAGTTCCCATCAATTTCGTCTTACCAGAGTTGTTTGTAGCGTGGTTGTCTCACAGAGTGCACTCTTGCGCTGGCTGATCACGCTTGTTCTTCTCCCTGTCAATGCGTCTCTTTTTGCCTTCTTAGCCTTCTCATGCGTTCCTGACTGCATCATGGTCGGCTTGTGCAGTTCTCAAGCCGCATGAAGTCTTCACTTTCACCACAGTTGGCGCTCGCAAGCCCCTACACACCCTTTCCGACCCGGCAAAGTCAGCAACGCGGGCCCGTGAATCACCTGCAGCTGCGACAGGGCCCCTGGGAGAAAGTCTGACAGAGGCCAAGCAGGAACCTTGCTCTTCGTCAACCGAGTGGACTCGAGCACCGGCTCGGACTGTCCCTCAAGATGTCGCTGAATCTGACGCCCTGCCAAAGGATGGCTCAGCAAGAATCAAGGATGGTAAACTGCATGGTGCTATGGAATGCAGCGTCAACCAAGCCGAGCTCTCTGTGCTGCGTGGGCAGCTGAACCTGGCCCTCAACATCCCGGGTTCCTCCAGCACGCCACTGGTAGGCTGCATTTGATTGCATAACGTCATCACATCTCGATGCTCTCACACGGGGTAGCACGAGGGGTTTCCTCCGATTGCAGTGCGGCTGCAACGCGTTTTAGACCATGATCAGGATATTACAGAAAGGCAGGTACGCCTGATCGCAATTGTCGCTCAAACTTGACCGATGCCGCAGGCTCGCGGCCCACACTTTGCCAACCGGTCACCAATCAATTTATTAACGTCTATCACTTTACGGTCGGGTTTGGCTTTGCAGGCATTGTGCTCCTTCACACGCTTATGCTCAACTGCAAAGAATGCCTGTGTGACGCTCATGGTCACAAGCCGAGGGATGAAACCAACAGGAAGCGGTGACCTGATGTTTCGGAAGACTCTTACCGCCGCCCTCCTCACACCCATCGGTACGCTTTCCGAGTGAATTTAGCTCGGTAGCTGCTGGTGGGCGCTTGGCGGGCGTCTGTTGGAGCCAGCTATGAAACGCAACAACGAGTAACGCACGAGCAAATCTCGACGAAACTTCGACGAAAGCAACACACTAGAGCTCACATCGGCACAGTGGTTGTCAAAATGGCTGCGTATACGGAGTCGGGGTCAGGTCTGTTCAGTCTCGGCTTTCACCATTTGCATTGGGAGACGACTCAGCCTCCGACATATTGCGGCGCCCACCTGTGTCTACCCCCGTGGCTACCCCACACCTGCTGACTACGCCCAAGCCTATGTCAGGGCCCTCACGCTCACCATCTTGCATCGGTGCTCACTCGCCTTAGCATGTGCACTCACTGAAACACGAACCTTGTCCTGTCACGTTGGCAGGCCACTCTCCCAGGCATCGCCCTGTTCTACTTTGACCACTCGGACACCGTGCCCCCGATCATGTGCCATTTCATGAGAAACGTGGAGGCCGTGTATCAGGTGGGCAAGAACCGGCGCAAATACATGGTAAGGTTGACCTGTCGGCTTGCATGTCGCATTTGTCGACCAGCCTTGCTCCCCTCCAAGGCCCTGTCCACATGGGTCGCACCATGGGTGACACCAAACGTAAGCAAACCCTGTCCAGTGGAGTATACCGCGGGAGGTGTTGTAAACCAGGGTGCTACCCCGTAGCCCCCGTATGCAAACGGACAAAGACCTGCCAAAACGAATTGGGCATTATTTGCTAGAGTGGTGCAAACCACACGCGAAACATGCCAGCACTGACAGACAACGCTTTGCCCTGCTGCGCCTATTGCCCCGCGCTGTTGTCCTCTACAGGTCAACATCTTTGTGTCCGTGCGCCACCTGCCCATCCCCTCCATCGAGCCCAGTGACAGGCTGCTGGTCAGGGCGGTGACGGGCCTGCCAAACTTCTACCAGAGCATTGTCAGGTCAGCAAAATGCCGGGAGGGTCCAAGTGCCAAGTCCCAGTACCAATCAAAACTATGTGCACATTTCACCCAGGTACAGCAGACTGGTCTGCATGTCCTTGCAGGTCACTCACCAACGCATGCCCTGACTGCAAAGCCCTTGGCCTTCATTTCACTGCTCGTCCGCCCTGCAACGAGGGCTTTCTCTTTTCGTTTGTTTTTTGCCACTCCTCTTGGTTTCTTTTTTCCTGACTCGCCACTAAAGCATGCCCTGTCCTACTGCACACAGGTACGGATATCTGGACTCTGTGGACCAGGGCAGGGCCTTTGTGGACGTGCTGATCAGCTCAATCATTCAACTGCTGGAGGCACGTGCTGGGCTAGGACCTGAGACCGACAGCACCGAGTAAGCAAATTGTGATGGCAGGGGACAATAGTGCAGAGGAAATCTTGCCTGGTGTCACTGATGCAATTTCTGGTGCTTCAAAAGTTGGTGCTTCAAAAGTCACCGTCTGACCCCTGCCTGTCAGCCATCCTAGCAACTGCCAGCTAACGCATGGCTCATGCAAGTTTTGGCGCTTCAGAAGCTGGTGCTACCCACGGGAGCAGTTACAGAAATTCAACAGGGTAGACACGAAGAGAGCTTGATAATGGTTGAGAGTCGCTCTTCAATGGAATGGACAGGGCAGGATGTGCGGGCATGCGGTAGAACATGCTTCTAACCACCCTTGCATTGCGCGTTCTTTACTCGGATAAGAAGCTTTTCAGCAACTGCGATTGTGGGCTTGCACGCTTGAGGGGTTACCACCGAAATCTAATGGTGGCAGCTGCCATTCATGTATTCATATGTAAGCATACATATTATTGAACCATGAGCTTGTCCAAGTGCCTTTCTGTAGGAGTTCACACACGGCAGCTGCTCCTGTGGCGGAGGGGGTGGAGGACCCTTCATCGCCTGCCACTGTGTACCACACACCCTTCTATACGGCACACAGCCTGGCACGCCAGGCAGCCGAGGCACAGGTCAGTGGCATGCCAGGCACCTGAGGCACATGTCAGTGGCACGCCAGGCAGCCGAGGCACAGGTCAGTGGCACGCCAGGCAGCCGAAGCACTGGTCAGTGGCACGCCAGGCAGCCGAAGCACTGGTCAGTGGCACTCCATGTCAAAGCGTTCAACACGGTTGCCGTCAATCAAAGCGGCGATGAAGACGGCCAAAACCTCCGACATTGGTATAACAATGGTTACCTAATGGAAACCCATGTAACTGACGTGTATCTTTGCATGTCAAATACATCATGCGGTGCGTCCAGGTGCAGAGGCCAGGATCTAGTGTGTGATGGTAAGGTGTGGTGCTGGGTGCTGTGCCGCAGAACGTCCAGGAGCTTCAAGAAATCCAAGTGGCCGAACCAAGCGTCGACGTACACGCTTCCCACCCTTTGGGGGTAAGCAGTTCATTGTTTGGGGGTAGGCATCTCACTCTCTTGGGTGCGTTGGCTGTGCAGGGGTGGTCCAGCAAGGTATGCAAAAACAACATGGCATTGGTCAGGTTGCATGCATTGCAAGGTTCAGGTTGATGGGGCTCAAGTATGGGTCATCAGTGAAGAGGATCCAAAACGCAATCTCACAACCTAGAAAATGGAGTTGCTGAGAATGGCCAAGTGGGCCGAATAGGAGCAATTCAAGGTTGCAGGCCATGTGCACTGGACCAGTCTGGCTTCATAGCTACCTGTTCCCATTTACATATTCTTATCTATCTGTACTTGTTCTGTACATTAGTTTACTTTTCTTTATGTAAACTTTTGCCGGAAACGGATTGCCACCTTGACCATTGTGACCGCAGTTCCTCCAACCGCCACGTCTGTCAGTTGACGTGGCCAGATTGTCGGTTGTCCTGAGTGGCACTGGCCTCGGGCGCGCCATGTCCCGCCACCCCGCCCTGAGAAGTCACTCCATGCCCGTCCAATCAAAGACGGCTTGTTACCGCCCTGCTGCACCACTGGGCTGCGAACAGCTTGCGGCCATGGCTGCAGCTATTGAGCGTGGAGGTGGGCAGTGCAAAGTAGTAAAGGAGAAGGTTTCTGAAACGTAAAGTGGTCGGTTTGCAAACTTCGATGCAAATCATCTGAGCTGTCTACGGTCAAGTGGTGGTAGCTCAACCCACATATCTAACAGCTGAGGTATGTCAAGTCATGCTTGATAGAAGTGTGCTCGGCAGGACCTTGCAAGCTTCCTTGCCAAGTTCATACACCCGAGCTTGCTGGCGTCCGCACATATGTGCTCCCTTTGCCTGGTTCTCCTGTCATTCGTAGCCGCTTGCTTTCTATTCTGCCTTGTTCCTTTCTATTCTGCCTTCGGACTCATTTCTGCCTTGGTTCCTGCCTGTCTTCTCCTTTCGTGCGAGTAGGTCAGGGCGGTACACATCCCGCCCCATGCCCTATGATAGCTCCCCTGTTATCAATCGTAACTAACAAGTGGGTCCGCACACAACGTCAGTGATGCGTCGTCTGCCTTGCCCTTCAGATGATCAGTTCCCTCCCCTGCTAGAGGATGCTGCCCTGAGAGCAGCCACACTGTAAGTGACATAAGGAGTGGGTGAATCATGACTGGTTGATTGGTGGAAAGTTGGATCGCGTTTGACATGGACATGGTGAAGGCAGCGAAGGGGGGCCACACACTACATGATCAAGGTGGTGGCAGTTTGTTTGCACTGGAAATGGGGGTGTATGAAAAGAACGATGACTCTTTCCTACCTGTTGGTTGCACTGCTTCAACAACGTGATCGTCAACCTGTTGCTATGTCTCGCAGGCTCAAGGCCGCTGACGCCGGTGTCGTCTACTTCTTTGGTCGCACCAGCCTGCGCATGAAGGCGGGCAGCTCCCTGGCCCACGACATCCTGGTAAGGGTGACCAAATGCCCATAAGTGATGGATTCATTGAATGCCAGAGCAACATCAAGTTGGGGTGAGTGAAACAGTTGGACAAAATACAGACAGGTATTGCAGCTATGCTATGGTCCCCGCTGTTTTCTCTGACATGACAGTTCCAACTACCGTGTCGCTTGCAGTTTGACAACCTGTTCAAGCCCATGCTCCTTCTCTCCTACGCGGAGCACGAGGCCTGGCACGTGCCTATCAACAACCTTGTGGAGCTTGGATTGCCAGTGTCCATTTGAAACGGATTAATAACCTAGGTCTTTGTGTGTGAAAAGAGCGGAAGAAGTGGAAGGCCTGTGAAGTAAAGGCCATTCACGGTGAGGGTGCTGATCAGCTGTGCTTCACGCTGTGCAGTTGTTCGTGAGCAAGTTTGCTGATGATATCTGTACAAACAGACTGTTACACAATACTGCAGAAAAGCCGTCAGATGACACGGGTCGGGATGCGTACCGTCCTGATCTACCCTGAGAAGGAAAGTCAACATCGCTGCTGGTACTAAGTCCGAATACACAGTTACTAACCTCCCAAACTGCACACAACGCACCAACACACGTGCCATGCAAGCAGACCAAACTGATCTGTGCTACCGATGTCTTATACCGATGTCCTCTACCGAGTGAGGCTTGGTGCTAGTGCATAGACGACTAGAGTGTTGGCTGGTGTCTACCGAAGCAATGCCTTCCACTGGCCAACTTTGATTTCAAGTCGCTTGACCAGTATGAGAGCATTTTTAAACTCTGGCTCTACAGGCATTGTCCTCCCAGAAACTGTCCCAGAACTGGCAAACATCTTTTTGCTAGCTGTGCTGATTTGTTGCATTGCTCATGCTTGTATCTGAATGCATGTTGGAACCAAAGACGGGAAGACTGTGGGCAGGTGTGCAGTTCTACATACACAGGACGGGTGATGGGAAGGAGTCACATGCACAACAGGTTTGTCGTCACAGGACACTGGGTGATGGGAATGAGTCACATGCACAACAGGTTTGTCTT
>QAXH01001150.1:0-99748 GCA_004335635.1 Chloromonas sp. AAM2 | reverse complement strand
CCCACCCATCCCGCCCCTGCCTGATGGTTCCGGCATCACTCAGGGCGGTTCATCGACCCAGTCCGCTGGTGGGCTGCGCACCGCACTCATTGCTGTGGGCGTGAGTGTGGGCGCGCTGCTGCTGCTAGCGGCCGGGGTCTTCTGGTACAAGCGCAAGAAGGCGAATGAGGACAAACCGGGCGGGGCGGGCGGCGGGGCGGGCTCGGCCAAAGAACCACAGCTGCTTGCCTCGCATATGGTGTGTGTTTCACAGGCCAGGACTCGTGTCTGCCGTTACTCCTGGGGCAGTTGTAATGGAAATTCTTGCCACGAAATCGCAATCCAAGCAACACTGAAAAAACGCAAGCCATGCCATGCACAGCAATCGGCATCTTGGGGTTTTCGAATCCTTGCTTTGCACCCCTGCATGGGCTGCAAGCCAACATTATTACCGAGTTTTGGGAGTTTTGGCACTAGGCCTGGTGGGCTGGTGTCTGTCCGACACCATCTCATGCAGTCTGTTCCTGACCAGCTGCAGCAACACATATGCAGCAAACATGAAGATCACAAATGGCATTGCATATGCTTTCACATGTATGTGTGTGTGTGTGTGTGTGTGTGTGTGCGCGCGTGCAGGGCATGGTGCGGGGTAGTCTTCTGACCAGTGCTCTGATGGCTCCCTCTCCAGGAGCAGGTGTGCGCCGCAGCCTATCGCCCCCCGCAACCGCCCTGATCCATCCCCACACACCGCACGCCTCCAATTCCCTTAGCGGCACTGGGGCGGCGGGACAGGGCTCGCCCAGCAACGTGTACTTAGACCGCATGTCGGGGACCAAGGTGCGGCAGCGTGCAAACCAGTTACCTGCTCAGGGCTTGCCGTGCAGCTGTCGAGTTTGCTATCGTAGGGTTCTTGTTGCCAGATAAGCCCTTGTGTCTGGACGCTTGTGACTTGGAGTTTGAGAAACTTGACTGGGAAACGCACAGAGACAGTCCAGGAAGAGCCCAAGCCTGCTGGCTGGGGCACACCGCAGAAGAGGGAGTTGCTTTAAACAGCCCATTCCCCCATTCCGCTGCCCTCACCCTCCTTGCAGGTGTTCTACAATCCCCTGGCCAGTGACCCCTGGATGCAAAACACCAACCCGCCCGCTCCCGGAGGTGCGCGCACGACCTTCCGACACAGGCGTGTCATCCCCCATCAGTGCTTGCTCTGGGTACACAGAGTTTGCCATGCAGCCCTCACTGCGCAGTGCCATGGCAACATGTGGTGAAGATGTATGTCGGTCGACGCGACTATGACAATTCAATGTACCAGGTTGGGGGTTGCAATGGTGGCTGTGTCATCGTGTGGTGCATCACCAAGGTGTTGTTCTGAGGCCTCGTGACTGACCTTTGCACGTGTGCTGCACATGTCTGCGTAGGTGCACGTCCTGCCGAGCTCCCGGCCAGCCCCGCCACCCCCACCTCCTCCAGACGTTCCCTGCCCCCTGCCCTATGGCCCATGGGGGAGGTAGAGGCGCCGTCACCCTCCACCCTGCAGTCCCCGGTGCTGGGTCCGGCCCCGCTTGCCTCAGCGCGTCTCTCTCGCTCCCCCTCGCCCTCTCCGCGCTCCGCCCGCCCGCCCAGCCGCAGTCCCAGCGATGTGTATGACTCAGCAGCTGCCCAGCAGTTGCTGGCGCAGTTGCAGCAGCTGGTGGATGAAGTGGGAGCGGAGGCTGACGCAGCTGCTGCTGCCACTGCAGCCGCCACATCCATAGCGGCCGGAGCGGCTGCCGCTGCAAGCGCTGCCATCAGCCTTGTCGCCAACACTCCAACAGCATCGCCAAGACAGGCTGAGCGTTACTCCTTTGCTAATCCAGCCAGTAACCGCCATTCTACTGCCGCTCCACCTGCAGACCTTTACTCGGCTGTTCCTTCACCCAGCAACCGATACCCGGTAATCCACCCAGCCAGCAGAGAGCACTCAACCACCAACCCTGGCAGCCAATTTTCCTACTCCACATCCAATCAACCCTCCACCACCGCCTCTGCCGACGAAGGGTATTCCACCGTTCCCTTTTCAAATGAGCGCCAGTCAATGGCCAGCTCTGCCGCTAACCGTCATTCCACTGCCAGACCAACAGACAACCATTCCTTCACTGCCTCGCCCACCAATGGCCGCCACTCTGCCACAATGCTGACCTGCAATTGTATGCCAGCTGGGGATGGGTATGTACATGTGGCCGCGGCGCACAATCGCTACTCCGCTGCCCAGCCGGCTGAAGACTATTGCGGTGACCCACCCACACACAATCAGTACCAGGGTATCGAAACCCGCCAGCCAACCTTATCGCAAAGCCATGACCGGTATTCCATGGCTCGTGGCGCTGAGCAGAGCATTGTGCTGCCCCCGCCGGGGCTATCGGACGTCATGCGGCTCGCGTCAGAGGCAGCGGAGTGCACGCGGCAAAGCGCCATCAGCATCGCTGTGGGTCTGAATACCGTGCAGAGATTATCAGACTGGGATGAGCAGCAATCCGCATCAGACTGGGAAGGGCAACCACACAACACAAGCTATCTCGCTCAGCGCTCGCCCTCCCGGGTTAGTAGATACAGGGACGAGGCACAGCAGGGCGCATATCCATCCGATGGCGGCTATCTATCCTCACGCACGTCCCGCATGCACTCACCAACACACAGCAATATGAGTGATGGGCCGTTTTGGGAAGCTCCAGAGCACGTGGGTCAGCACCAGTTTGACAGACACCCGCATGCATCATATGCCAGCTCTCCTGTTCACAGGGTGTCGGATATATGGGGTGGCATGGCAGATGGGCCAGACCGGGCACCCTCCCAGCGTCTGCCCAGCCCTAGTGCACGCAGCATAACACCGATCCGGCTCACACAACACACAGTGCCTGAGCAGCAGCATCACAACAGCTGGGACGACTGTGCTGACAATGATTACCGGCGGGGTGCAGGGCGGGTTGAGGCCACGGATGGATTACAAGGGGACGCCAGGCCACATGGCGTATCCTTGAGCGGGAAGCTTCAGTCGTTGTCTGACATGGCAGCTGGCATGGCAGACCGATTGTCAGTGCATATGAGCCAGATGGGCGCAACGCTACCACAACCGCAGGCGCACCCGGGCCACCAACAGTCTCAGCTGCCGATATCCAGTGGTTCCAGCGGTAGCAGTGTGCAGCCACGTGCCTCTGCCACTGCAATGCCAGTCAGGCACAGTATGCTGGGGTCGGGGTCGGCAGCGAGGCGGGACCAAGTGGCGCTGAACCCACCCTGGGGCTCAAACATGGCCGCACGGCAGCCATCATCCATACAGCAAGCTGCTGCACGGCAAGCTGCCCCCAGCCTTTCCGTTCACCGGCCAACTAATGCTGTCACCTCCATCTCGCAGCCCCGGCAGAGTGCTGCACCGGTCTTTGACTCACTAGCCACACCATACAGTAGGCTATCAGCAGCGCCCCGCGCTTCCAGCAGTCAGGCAGACACCGCACCCACACGCCTGGCCCGGCCATTGCCGGCTGCACTTGTGCCTTTGTCCTCTGCAACAGACCAGCCAGAAGGCCTTGACGCATGGCCCGCCCCAGGGCAAAGCAGCGATGCACGCACCAGTGGCCGAGCGTCAGGTGTGCCGCTGCAAGTGGGTGGTCCTGGCTTTTCAGACGGCTGGGCTATGTCGTTGCCTACACTGAAAATGCCACATCAGTCACAGGCGTCACTTGCTACTCCAGCAGCAGGTACCCGCCAGTCGCAGCAAACAGGTGGGCCCATCTCAACAGAGCTTCGACGGCTGTCACAGCAAGCAGCTGCACTGGCCTTTCCACGGCAATCACAAGTGGTCAGGGCCGGCCAGCACAATCAGCGGTTGCCACAGCGGCTGAGAGAGCCGTCGTTTGCACTGAGACCAGATGCACACATCTGAGTCAGGCTGTCATTCACCAGTCATCTAACAGGCATGGCCAGGTACCGAATGCCAAGCTTCATACTCAACACGGAGCGTTTTGAATGGCATCAATGTGGCGCCACCTGCCCCAGTCTCTATTCTCCTTGTTGTCTCAGACGGTTATGGCCGTGCTGACCCAGATTCCTGTATCACCACCGTGTGTTGTTTAGAGCTGTCATCCGTAAGTGTAAACTGGAAACTGAGAACTGAATGGAACTCAATGGTGATGTTTGTTGCCAGGCCTGGATTCATTAGTATTGTTGATTGAAATTGAAGACTTGATTGTCACGTTGGCCGTGTTTGACCATGATCCATCGGAAGTCATCCTTCTTGTTGTTAATGGCCAGTGCCTGACGGCGTTATTGTTACCATCTGTATAATAACGGCCTGTAAGCGCTCCGCTCTAAAAGTATTTGATGCCGCTTCACAGAAGATAAGCCATACAGATGTGTTCCTTCAGCTGGCCTGGCTTGCAAACCAGCTGCTCAGGATACTTAGACCAGTGGTGCTTGCCAGTGCTAAAATTGAGTGCACAAATGCGATAGCAAGCACCTGCTAAAATCTATGCACCTGTTTTCGTCAGTAGCTCAGCAATCAAAGCTGGGCCGTGGGCCGTTCTGTGTCAGCCAAATCAAGGCAGAGTGTTCGGCCGAAGCGGGACCGTTGCTCATAAATCACTCTCAGTCGGTATCGTTCTCCTTTGGCTCCATTGCCCACAGCTCTTCCCTGAAGGGACAGCAGGGTCCCCTGAATGCTGATGCTGATGGAGGCTGGCTGATGGGGAGGAGGGAATGCAGCTCTGATAGGTCGTCGCTGATGGTGCTGGACCGCTGCCCAGCGGAAGGATGACACAATGCGATCATGTACCACAGTGTGATCAGGTTGCCCGCTGCCATGGTCTGTGCACATGTAGCCACTTCCTCAGGCAGACATGGACTGCAGGTGACTGCACTAAGCGATGAGTGCTCCAGAGCTTCAGCAACACTTTGCCCTTACAGTATTTGGACGAAGTTGTGTGGTGCAGCACTTGGGCATCAGCAGAGTTTGAGGCAAGCCATTGGCTTAGCCAATCACATATTTGAATGTTTTGAACAGCTGGGCCACGTGCCCAGCACGACGCTGCGCACGGCACACATTCTGATACTGTGCACACCTGCTCGCCTGATAGCATCGTGACTGGGTTGACGACATGCCGCCATCTCGGACGCTGGCCAGCACGGTGACTGACTACGCCGTGAACATCTGCGACCCAAAGGCGATTGAAAACCTATGGGGCAATGCTAGTCTTCCGAAAATTTTTGCTGTGGAAATCATCGACGTATGTCGCAAGCTAATCGTTGCAGACAAGGTCCGAGAATGCTGACTTGCACATGCACCATGGCTGTCAGCTGCCTGTGTCCTGCTGTTGGTTTCCTTGGAGTGCAAGCACTTCTCTGCAGCCCATGTCATTCGACTACTACGTGAGCTCTTTTGATAAATGGGTGTGGAACATGAGCCGCATGGGTATCCAACACAACTTGTTTTGCCTTGCTTTATGCACAGGGCACAATTGGCTGGGAGCGTGCCGCCCATTTCTTGAAGCTGCTGGTAGAGGGACGGCCTGATGACCTCGAGCACTCTATCACATGCGTAGAGACAGTTTTGTCAGAGCTTAGCCTCATCACGTACCCTCAATCTGCTCAACTCAGAGTGCAGTGTCTGAGCCTCATTCAATGGATTCTAGCAGGGGCTCACAGCTACATCAGCGACGAAATTGCAGAGGAGCTGGAGCAGAAACTGACGGAGAGATTGCATGACAAGATACCCAACGTCCGCAGGGTAGCAGCCATGGCACTGATTCATCTGCTGCAATCTAGCGAGGTGAGTTGATTCACATCACAAACCAGAGGTAATCCAATCACTAGGAGGGAGGGTTCCGATGCCGTCCAACATGCATGTGAAGGGGGTTCGGACACCATGCTAGTAGTGGTGGTGGCCATCCCTCGGCCTGCTATCCTGTCCGCAAACCCCGCAGGGCGTGAAAGGCCTGAACCGGTAGCCAAAGCAGAGGCGTGACAGGTTACCCTCACTCTGACGTCACAGCGTACGTCACAGCTGCGTGAAGTGCAGGCATCAAAACAAGCTCAGAAACTATTTTTTCAACACTGGAACAGACTAAGGAGCAGCCCAGTGCAGTTGTCATCAAAGCTCTCTGCATGGCTGCCATGCAGGGTCAGCTTATTGATGACGAGGGGCCGTTGCCTGTATTGCTCAAGCACCTGTGTGGGGAGGAAAATCAGGTGCGCTACAAGAGCTACTGCCTGGTATGCATGAGTGCATGTGCGCGAGCCGACATCTCCGGAGCACGCTACAGCTGTGAGGGCTGACGTGGGGTGCAGAGGCATGAAAGAACCAGGCCGCCTTCAGACCATGATGTGCGCGACCCTTTGAACCGTCACTGCATGCATTGCATGACAGAAGGACTCCCAGACGGTATTGCTCGAGCTGCAGCTCCATGACCAGGGATTGAAAAGACAGGCCCAGCATGCTCCCTCTACCTGTAGCCTAGGCCCAGCCCCAAGTCACGAGCACGCATGGGCTGGAAAACACTTTTTATTTACCTACGCTCCCACCAGTATCTGTAGACAACATCCCACCACCAGTTTTGCAGGTTCCATGGCCATGTTCAACAGCATTACTACTCGTGTGCACGCTCAGCCTCTCTGATAATAGGATGAGCATGGCTTGCTCATTTGCTCATGCCCCTGTGTCAGGGCGTGCGCGCTGCTATCTTGGAGCACCTCCCTGTAGCCATGGTGACACTGCCATGCCTACTTGAGCGTACACGTGACGAGAATCCAAAGGTACGTGACTGCACCCGCGCCCAGGACCCATCATGCGCCCACATGCGAAACACACATGTCCCTAATGCTGGGTGCGGCAGGCTCACACGCACATGCACAACGCATGGCACAGGTCAGGTTTCGTTGCGCATTGAATGCCAACAGGCATTTGTTTGTTTTAATACAAGTAAGCAAACCATCCTGGGTGGGTGCAAATACTCATGCTGGTTTGATTCCTTGCTTGAAACCACCTGCCCAGTAGGTTACATGTTTGGTCATGACCTTGACCAGTAGCACACATAGTGCACACGCTCTGCTGCATAGTGTCATTCCTTGCTCAGCGTTGCGCTGCGTGTTTGCAGGTGCGAACGATGGTGTTCAAGCGGCTGGCCACGTGCGGTCAGGGCTGCATGGTATTCACGTGAGTGCGGTACCGCTCGTGGGGATGGCTCATTCAAAGCCTCAGCGTCATCGGTTAGTCAGCTGCTCCGTGCTGCCTCTTGCCTGGTCTGCCTGCGTGTGCAGCAGCAACTACATGTGATGTATGATGTAACATGTGACATGCTACGTCACATGGCTGCCTACACGCACACAGGGATACCAAGCTCCTGCTTGTTGCCTGTACCTTGTTGCTCTACTGGAGCTGGGTGGTTGTTCCCATGTGCAAACACATCAAAAAAAAACAAGTCTCTCTGGACAGAGCTTGCTCGATTCCTCAGCCTGCTGCCATCATTTCCCGTACAAGGCAATTACAGCACTGGCTGGGCAGCAACAAAATATCGTGTCGAAGACTTGACGTAACATCCGCCAGCCGCCTTGGCCTCACTCGTGCAGGTCGGCTCAGCGCATAGCGCTGCTTGAGGCGGGCCTGAGGGACCGCAGCAGCGAGGTGCAGGGGGCCGCCACGGACATGTGCCGCAGCTGGCTAGGCGCATGTGGGGGCGATGTGCATGAGCTGCTAGCTCACGTGGACGTGGTCAAGCACGCGGGTAAGGGCACTGACAGGTCGCCAGCAGGCATTTGCTGATGACACTGGCTTCCATATACCAGTTCTATGTGTCACAGCTTGCTTGGGGAAAGGGACAGTACAAGGGTTGAGGCCTTGCAAGCTGTGGAAGGGGCTTGCAAAAAAGTGGTCCTCATCAGCAAAACCTGAGAGGCAACACTGTGTGACTGTGCAATGTGGTGTGCTGCAGTTGTTGCCAGCCTGTTGCTGGAGCGGCTGGTGGCTGCCCAGCACCTGGACCTGACCCAGCTGCTGCTGCACATGCCCGGGGGCAGCATGCGTGCCTCTGAGGGCGACAGGCAGCACACAACGCTCATGAGCACAGAAATGGCATTCACGAGGTCAGTAGTGTGCTGCTCTTGCAAGCAGGCACATGCACGAAAAGACACAGCTTCTTCACATTCGTCACACAGAAGACACATTCATCAGTGTACACTGCCTTAACCAAGGCCAGCACGGGTGCCGTGGCGCAGATGGTCACTGTGATAGCCCAAAGGTATTTGCAGGGTTGGCTCTTAGACGCTCACATTCAGGCATGTCAGATGCATACTGACGTCCCAGGGATGTGCTAAGCACATGCTCAGTTACCCGGCGGTTGATGCCTGTGACAGCGCTCATGTGTTTGGGGCTTACTTGCAGGAGGTATGCATGCCTGGCACTGCATGAGCAAGGGCAGAAGCTCGCCCAGGCAGCAGCTGCCACGAGCGGTGGGGCGGCGTTCATGCTCGGGGAAGAGGTGTCAGCGTCCCAGGCTGTGAGTGCTGTGTGTGTGTGCAGTGTATGTGGCCACAGCTCAGTTACATGGAGCAGTTGTGCACGACATCAGAGCAGTTCTGCTACTGCTGAATAACTCGCTTCGACTAGGCTGCAGAGTGGCCTGCAGGCTGAAGGCCACGTTTGACGGTGGAGCAGGACGCATGATGACTTGCCTTGTTGTTCTTGGTTACATGGCCTTCAGTCCGGGAAGGATTGCTCAGCGGGGGCAGGGGGAGAGGGAAAATCGCAGGCAACCTACTAATCACCCCTGCACTCACACGCATGATGGCCTGCCTTGAGCAGGTGTTGGAAGCCGCCCTGCCTGAGACGGACATAGGGATGGTGGAGCTGCTCCAGCACCATGCGAGTGCTGGGCCACAGTACAGATTTGCCGCCATGCAGCTCCTGGAAATAGCAGCCACGTGCAAGGTGTGCAGGTCCTGCCCACATGACAATAATGTGCTACTAAGCAGGGCAAAGGCCTATACTAAGTACGGACAACGGGAGTGTGGCAATAACGTCAAGTGGCATGCCCTGTCATTTGTCATGACAGCAGTTCACAAGGCCAGTGATTGCACTGGCAAGACAATCTGGTTTTTACCATACAAATTGTTGCATCAGCCTCATCGGCAATTGATCAAAGGCAATGACCAGCAGCAACAGGACAGCGCTGCACGCGACCAATTCTCAGCTCAAAGGGACCAAGCGATACTGGTTCTGGCACGTAGCAGCTATCGCTATGCCGTGTGTGGCGTGTTGCATGCAGGACTGGGCCGATGGGCCCAGCCGGCAGGAGGGGCAGCACCTGCTGACAGGCCTGCTGCTATGCCTCAACCCTAGGTGAGGCCGACAACAACGTCTGAGCACAGGGCATAATCCAACTTGTGTGAATGCTGCGCCAAGGTCAACACGAGCGAGTTACAGGCCTCTGAAACGGGTGGCGCAAGGTGGATCGTGTGCAAACACTAGGCGATGCACCACATTGGAACTGTTATTACTTGCAGGAATGAAGAGGGTGTTTGCGTCCTGGCTGGGTGCGGTGGTGAGGGCGTGTGGGAGCGTGCTCTGGCGCAGTTCTGTGTGCGGCTCATGCCCTCGGCTTCCGACTACCTGGACACTCTGCTGGGTGCTGTGCACGAGTGCATGGAGGCGTGGGCTCTCAAGACAGCGGACGCGGGTAAGGCCAAAGCAGAGGGTTAGACGAGCCTTCGCATCAATGAGATGATGTGAAGCTGTGGACTGGAATCCGAATCAGGTGAACGCGCGATAGTGGAATTGATTGCAAGGCTGCAAGCGTGCGATGGTGTGCATCGTCCGTTGCATCGCAGGTGATGCGTCGGTTGCGTGCTGCTGGCTCCAATGCATCACGCAAGTGAAATGGGCGCTGCTGCAGACACAGGATGCCACAAACGCGCTTCTAGATGCATTCGCAGCCTCTCCCAGCGGATCGCACTGGCTCTTTGATGATCTGCTATGGCCAGCGCTCGCACACGTGCGTCCCAGCGTCAGGTGCGGACCACGAACCCTCGACAATTCGTCGCTCAACGCTAACTGCCTTCGATTGTATGCAGAAGCGCGCATACAAGGGCCTGGCTAGTATCAGCTAAACCACACAGTGCAGAGACGCCAGTGCAGAGACAACGCTTGTTGAGTTACACTGCGCGTAAGGGCGACAAGATAGGAAGCGAAACACCTGCTCGCCCTCAACTAGCTATTTGACTGCAGTCTGTCTGTCTGTCTTTCCAGGGCCGCCTCGCTGTCTGTGCTGGGCCTGCTCGCCCTACATCCGTCGCGCGCATGCATCCTACCCCGGGCTTGCGCCAGCGCTTGGCGGATGATGCACGAGGACGTGGACGTGGGCGTTCGTGCCCAAGCAGTGCGAACGCTGTATGACATCATGATGGTGTGCGGAGTTAAGGCTACGGAATGGGCGGCGTGGGCAAGCCCTGGCAACGGCGTCAATGCAGCAGTTGACGGAGGCGAGGTGGACGATCTGGCGGATCAGCTGGCCGGCACACAGTTGAACAGCACAAAGGGGCGCGATCTGCCGGGCTGTATGGCGGACATGTTGCAACAGCAGATAAGCGTCCCGGCGAAGGCAGCCAGGTGAGGCGCGACAATTGCTTCATGAAATGGCCGAGGGACAGCGCAGCATGTGAACTGACCACCATTCACGAAAACGCATCAGGACAGCTGGAGTAGCGTACTTGGCCATCGCTTGAGCACGGCTTGAGCACCGCAATGACGTACTTTGTCACGTCAACGATGGAGTTCACCCAGCGATGGTATAAGTTGTGACGGCATCATAGTGATATTTGCGTACGTTAGACCCACGGTCTTGATGTTGACGGCACAGTTCACCTTCGTCTGTGAAGGCATTCAATTTGTGTTCGAAGTGATTGCTCAGGGGGAAGACCCGGGCTACCAGGAGCAGCGATGCCAGCGCTGAGGCAGACACGGGCCCTGTGTTCAGCAGTGAGCTGGTGCTCGCCCTGGTTGAGGGCTCTGCAAGGCTCCTGCTCTACCAGGACACGCATGACAAACTGGCGCAGCACATGCAGCGCACATGCATGGCTCTCACGGTGTGTGCATGGAGGTGAAACCTGTGCAAGTTCAGCGATCCTGCATCCTCGGTGCTCGCACAGCTACCTTACTGCACATTTCTGTGGGCAGCCATGAGGGGCCAAGATGCTGGCTGAATCAGGAGTGGTTGAACCAGGCCGGCAGCATGCTTGGAATAACAGCCCAGTGCGCATGAAGGGCTGCACAATCCTCTGTACAGAGACAGTTGTATGTTGCATGCATTGCGTGCTGCCAACCGCACATGCAGGCTGCCCAGGCACACGCCCTGCTCTGTCAGCTCCTGTGCTGCCTGGTGCACCCCGCTCTGGAGGCAGCTCCTGAAGTACGACAGTGTCTGGTTGTGTTTTTGCAGGTCAGTGACACAGCAACGATCTGCTGGGTAGCTGTGTGTTGCAGCAAAAGGGTTGCAGATAGCTGTGCGGCATGGCGAGCATGATGTAGATCAAGGTGGCCAGTTGTTCGAACGCACCAACTTGGTAACCTAGTATTTCACAGCTGCCGATGGGCAGTCAAACCATGCCAACCTGGAGTTAGCTGTCCAATCAACGCATGGATGTGTTGGTCCGCTTGCTGCAGAAGTACTGTAGCATTCCTGCTTACCGCCTGGTCCTGGCGAACGTCCTGGTCCCTGCGACGCGCCAGGCGCTCAGCATTTCCCTGGGCAAAGGCAAACCAGCTTCTAAGGCAGCTCCCAAGACAGCAGCGCCAAACCTGATCAAATTCGTCCAGCAACTGGTGGCGGAGCAGGTGACAGTCAAATGTACAAACCCTTCGCCACCTGAGTCGTCCTGGGAGCAGGTATTGTGCGTGGCCGTCGCAGTGGAGCTGGCTGCGCTAATGACGGATGACGATGCGCCAGATGGAGCAGATGATCTGGCTAAGGAGCTCGCTGGGGTGAGGCAGGGAGGGTGGCAGGGATGGCTGGCAGGGGGGCAAAGCGACAGCTTCTGGGCATTGGTTGTGCAGCAGAGTGTCCAATACCGTCGACGTATCCAAGGTCAAGGTCCACAAAAAAGGAATCCTTGTTATCGTGGGTGTGAATTGTGAAGTACCGCGCATCGTGGCAGTGCAAGTGCAAAGATCAATCTTCATGTCTGCCTCCTGCTCGCAGTTGCTCATCGTGTTGCCCCTGGACGCACAGCAACACCATATTGCGATCCGGGCAACCCAACAGAGCTTGGCGCGATGCTTGCAACCTCGATCCGTCACGATACCAGACGCCCTGCTCAAAAAGCTGAAGAAGACCAGCGCGCATTTCAGCACGATGGCAACGGCCGCGGAGACTGCCGGATCTGCCGGCTTCACACAGGCACAGGTTGACGAAGTCGTAGCCCGCGTAAGCAAGGTAAGGAGGCATAATTGTGATGAGCACCCGGGCATCGGCCAACGATTTTCCTTTTGTTGGTAAAACATTTTGCGCGAGTACTGGATGCACGCAGAACATATCTTCAGCTATTACATGCAGGCTTTACTTTTCGTACAGCTTCTCTTGTGGTCGATTGATTGAGCTGATCAGCAGCTGCCGATTGGCGCAGCTCTTCCTGGTTTACCCATTGCCCTTAATCTGATTAATGCCGCCTCGTCCCCTGATTCACAACATATGCATGCTTAATAGACTCAACAGAGAATCGCAATCAATATGAGCACTCGTGGCTGCACCGGCAAACATTCTATTCCTGCATACATGCACAGGCCATCAGTATGTACCCTGAGCCAGTACCAAAAGCAGCCCGGCCGTCTCGGGTCAAGAAGGGAAACTTCTCTCAGGACACGCGTGACACGATTGAACAGGAGAATGAATGAGACATAGGCAGCCTTTGGGTCTTTGTCTGCACAACACGCACCCATAAATGCCACAGTTTGGAAGTACAAGTCAAGAACTGCGGCACACTCGCTTGCATTTACTTGAGTCCTGCTAGGAACCAAACATGAGTAAACGCTGTTGTCGCAAGACCAGCCAACGCATGCCGCTGTAGCTGTGTTGACAAGGGCCAACTCGGACTGCAGTTGCTCTACCCACCTAGACGCACTATTGTGCTACCTAACGTACACTCAGTAGATGCTGGCAGGTCATGTAAGCTGAAGGCGTCTGTACACGGCAAGCCAGTCAGGCTCCAACCCTCAAAAGTGCAGACTTGTACGGCAATGTCCGCGTTAGACACGGGTTGGAACGGTAGACCTGACCATCCAGGTGCGAGACTGCTGCAGGCAGCTTGTGTCACCTCACTGTTCTCTCATGTCTTTTTCCTGTTGCTGCCTGACAGCCGGCCAGTTCGGATGTCACTTGCGGTATGGGATAGAAAAGTCGTATGCCTTGCCTGCAATCAGATACGGAAGGGTAGATCTTGGCTCGTGTAAGATGCCTCGGTTAAGGTTGAAGTATACCTGAAGATTGCGTGTGCCTCAGTTCTCGACTGACAGCTACCAGCTAGTAATTCTGCACAACACAGAACCTTGATCGCCAATTAAAGCCAGCTGCCAGTTGCATGTGTGAGACAAATCTACGTTTTGTATGTCTTCCTCGAACAGATCTTGCAGTGAGACTCGTGTCCATGTCTGACTCACCCGGTCGTGTGCAGTCCGTGGCACACTCCCGTGTGCAGGCCCTCAGCAGGCGAGTGCGGTCCTTCTCCAGAAGCGCAAAGCCCGTGCGGGCCGTGTTGGCAGCAGCCCAGTTGTCCAAACCCGCGGTGCAGGCCAGCTCACAGGACTGAAAACAAGTCTGTTTCAGGTCTGAACCCTCGGCATGCTTGCACTGGGTGTTGCTGGACGTCCGCACCTGTCAGCACACCAATGGCTTGTGCATGTTGGTCAGTACAGCATCACCAGATAAGCATGTGGCTTGCTTGACTGCCTAAGTATGCTGGAGAGTGCTTCTCTGGCCAGCTTGCCTGCACACTGTGCTTGCCTTTGCGTGATGGTCATTTGGAACCCCCTTACTACCAATCAGTCACTGACCTTCTCGCCTACGGGTAGGAACCTGAAGCTGGGCGTTTCCTCCGCAGCTCCCGCACTGGCCACGCACGTGTCAACAGAGAAGCCTCGCTTGCGCGACACAACCTTTTCCCCACTCAATTGCTCAATCACGAATTTCTTACTGCAGGCACAACACAACAGACTTTGACAATAAGGCTATGCTACCTGAGAGCATCGGTATGCTTAGCCTCAGCCACCTGCCTGTGACTGGTTACTACAGCCATGCATATCTCATGTGCCCAGGTCCTTCCACAGACACATCAGGCCACACTCCAAGGGCATACACATGCATGAAACAGGCGTGGTTACGCATGGCCCGAGCAACTCACAAGTTTGTACCATACAGGGTGAAAGCTTCTATTGGATCTCTTTCCTCGAACAAGCCCGCGATGTCTGCAAACACGTTGGGCGCTTGCTGCTGCTGCTGCTGTTCATATGTACGCGTCACTGGCTGTTGCTGTGGTGAACAAACTGTCATGTCATCCTGCGTAAATGCAAATGTGAAACAACACAAAGGGCACCTGGATGCACCTGAGCTCAGGCGTTCAGTATGCTCCACACAATGTGCTGTATGCAGACACAATGGTCTAACACATACCAGTGCAGCTCTTATACCGAGCAGGCAGTCGTGTCACACCCAATACCAACCTGTGCTGCATGCGCCAGTTGAGGAGCAGCTGACATCCCCAGACTGCAGGTCAGGGCTGCAGCTGCTATCAAGTTTGCGCCGGGGCTCCAATAGCAATCTCTTAACCGTGGTTGATGGCTCAAAATCTGGGGGATTGTGGTCCGCACTTCTGGACTTGCTTGCTGATGTGGCAGCACTTGCCGGTCGGCTCCATTGCAACCACAAGTTGTGCAGTCTATTTGTGATCGTGCGTCGCAGTTAGAGTCAACATTGTTGCAACGCCTCCGCCTTCCAGGCGCGATGCGCTCGATGGCGTGTGGCGGGCGAGGATTGAAGCAGCGCTCCTGGGCCGCAAGAGCAGGTTGACTGCAATGCAACGCCATCGCCAACTCGCCCTGATGACATCCCAGATGCAGTATGCATACAGAATACGTACACAGATTCTTGCCACACATGTGTGTAGAGAGTGTGACCCATGTGTGCATTCGAGCGAATGTGACATTTGAGAAACGGGTTTGTTGAGAAACTGGCACCATCTTTGAATGGGGCATGCGCTCAGGCGGTCCTCACGTCATACAGTGATACCGTGTGAGCTTTCCCTTAGTCTAGCTACAGTTCTGATGACAAATGCCAGTGGCAAACGAGCCTCTGTGCGCATGGAACGACCAATCAGTTCTGCTGAACAGATTATGATTTGAAGCCACGACAGGCAACTCCACGGTGGCTGTGCTGCAACAGGCAGCAGCAGCCCGCCTTGACCGTTGACTAGCTCAATGCCCCACCAACAAGAACATGGGCAAAAAGCGTGAGGTGTTGCACCCTCTTGCTGTGGTAGCAATTCACGCCCTGACACGTGGCGTCTGGCTGGTTGTGCACTCCATGGCAACATGGAAGATCCTTGCCTCGGACAAGGTGTCTGCAGCCACCAAGGCGGTTTTCGTGATGTTGCTCCTGCCCACGAGCGTCATGTACCTGATCATCATATGGACCAAGCCCACCTTCGCTGCACCAACGCATGATGTGGATTGCGAGGCGGACCATGAGCATGGTTACAGCGAGCATGGTTCGCAGAAACCTGAGCCAGTCTGTCATCTGTGTAAGGCTGCTGCTGCACCCGAAGTCAAGCACTGGTGAGCACGTCTCATACCACATCATGTTGACATCTGCAACACGCAGATTGGGATGGGGATGTGAGGTGCTTGCTTCTTGCCAGAACACGGACAGCGTGGCTTCAGGATTTGCGATTAAAGCAGTCATCAACAAATGTGAGGGAGGGTTTCACGGTGTCAGCATGTATCAGCAGGCATGTATCAGCAGGCATGTAACAGAAGACCAGATTCTGCAGACTGCAGATCAGCTCAGCTTTCTTTAGATTTGCTTTAACGCGCCTGCTGCTGTTCAGTATCTTCTGCAATCGCTGTGTGCTTGGCTGGGACCATCACTGTGTGTTTGTGGGTGGCTGCATCTCCCGCTCCAACCATGCATGGTTCTGGTGGTATCTGCTGTGGCAGGTGAGAGCCACATGTGTCTGGGCTCAGGCTGCGAGTGCAGGTGCACCGTGGCTAGGTGTCTTGCACATATATGCATCAAAGAATCGATGCCCGGTAGTGATTAGTTCATGCACGGGATTTATCTGGGTACAGGTGCATACGCGTCATCGTCGAATGTCAGAGAATCAATTGCCTGGATGATGTACGACTTCTGCAGTTTATCTGTAGGCAAGCAAGCAGGCAAGCACTTCAGCTTAGGCCTGAGCATCCATGTGTGTGTGAGGCGCGCGTTCAAACCTTCACACAGTTCCAAACCTGTTCCTTGTGCAAAGTGTGCTGCTGGACTTTGCAAGTTTGTGTGACAGCACTGCTGCCACAGGTTGTGTTGATCGGCCCTGGAATTCACGCCGCAGTCAGCTGCCTACGCAAGAGCCCCTGGAGGCAGCAGCTCTTCTGGGCCTTCGCCCTCTACTTCCTCCTGGTGTCCCTGGTCTGCCTGGGCGGCATGCTGGCATTCCACACGTACCTGGCCTGCACTGGCCAGCTATCATTCGGACGGCAACGGCAGTTCAGGGCAGCAAGGGCAGCACGCAAACTGGGCAAGGCATCGCCTGTCCTCACCGGGCCTAGGCTTAGGGTTAGCGAGCTGACCAGTAACCTGCTGCTGTTCCTGACATCCAGTAGTGCCTACAGCAATAGGGTGCGGCGTCAGCATGAGGAGGCAGCGCAAGGCAGGCAGCATGCGTGTGTGTACTCACAGACGTGGCAAGGAGGGATGGCCAGAGCTGTGGATGGCTTGTGTGACAATCGTTTCTGGTCGTGCTGCTAACAGTAATGGTTCTGCTTGAAGCACAGGGTTCTGATTGGTTCTGCTTGGTGCTCTGTCAAAGCAGGAATTGCTTCGGACTAGCGGCTATGCATCATCTCTGGGGTCAAGGGACTGCACAGCCGACTGACGTATATGCATGACGCAATAAATGGTTGGCAACCCACGATTTGCTTTACCTCTGTTTGTACAGCACAAGTACATGATGTGCAGCAACGATTGTTGTATGTTTTTCGCACTCCTGACCATGATGTCATCAAGCGATATACACGGAAGTGGATACAGTGCGCACATGGACGTGGACTCACATGGACGTGCGCACATGGACGTGGACTCAAGTTACAGACGACTGCCTCAAGAAAACCACTGCCCGCCACTTAACTTTTGCCACCATGGTCAACCAACATCCGGACCTTTAAGGTGATGCAATGGATGGACCCACACATGAGAAGGACACACTGAGAACCAAATCTTTCAAGACAGGTCGCGCCACAGTAGCATTGGCTTCAGTGCAGAACATAGGAATTGTCCCAGAACTGGCAAACTTCTTTTTTTTGCTTTTTTTGCTGGTGCTTTTCTGAGGTCGTGCACCTGGGACAGTGGGACTGGGTGTCACACAGAAATTGTCCCAGAACTGGCAACAGATGGCAAAGGCCAATCATTAAAGGACTGCTGGAGCTGTGCAACGAATCCTCATCATATCCGACCGATTGAAACCGAACGATATGGCATAGCAGTGATGCACAACTCCATCCCAACAACGAGAACGGAACATTCAGCAAAGGAATGGACGAAGGTCTGTCTGTGGCAGACAGCAACACAAAGAATATATGTTCAGAATAATGTCACTGAAGTTCTGGTAAGAACGGCAGGTGTCGTATGGCAAGCAGCACAAAACCTGTCCGGCATGCAGTCACTTAAACGCAACACAGCACACACACGAGTTGAAAAGTCCAGTAGAACATAGCTGCGTTTGGTAACAGCCTATCAGAGATGGTGCAGTGCTGACAGCCGTCCTTGACCGCGCCACCGCAACCATGACCCAAAACAAGTTAATGAATCCAGTAAACACATGTGTCCAATAATGTGACCAGCCTATAGGGCTGCAGTGCTTTCCGGTCAGCGGCGGCTGACCAAGGCCAACATGACCAGGCGAAGTCAACGTCCTTCCTCATAGCTCGTCCTCTGCTCTCAAGTACTCGCCTACACCACACAAGAAGGCAACGGACAGACGTCATGCAGGCATGCGTGCTACAAACGATACACCAGCAATACAAGCACTCCCCTGTTACGCCGAGCAATTGCCAAAATCCTGAAAAATTCCGTACAATTGCTACATCTGGTGCACCCCACTAATCTGCAACAGCAGCCAGAAACAGCCAAAACCGCATGACATGGAACTGTGATGTCAGCTCAAATGCACTCACCGACATCCGCTTGATGGAATGCAACGATAGCCCCTGGGTCAGCCGTTCTGCATTCGTCAGTTGACTTGCCCGTCACGCCAAACCCCAGAGGGATATCAGACATGGAGTAGATGACCACGCCTGTGTAGGCCGGTGTGTTTTCTGTGATGCGGCCCAACCCTGACTTGACCACATTGTTGCCATATAGGAACTGCATCTCCGCTGACTGCTTGACCCAAATCTGCGCAGCAATAGCCAGAAGATGGTACATAGATAACGACACACTTGCCATGCTGAGGTATGCCAAATTTCAGCTACCAATGGTGTGTTGATGCTGCAAGCGACTGTCAGGTATCAAAGTGCACAGTCGCTCAATCTGTCAGGCTTGCTCAGAAATGTGAGCTAAGTCTGGGATGACAGGCATGTTCAGGCACAGTATGGTGATGACAGATGCGCCAAAAAGTGAATGCCAGCTTCAGCATACAAAAGACATGCTGGCGTGCACGTGGCCGAGGCACTGTTTCCCTTCAGACAAATAAATGTCATCCGTCGCTGCGTTGCAGCTCAGTTTGAAGACTGAAGTAAGTATGGTTTTGCATCACTAGGGATGATGAAGCGGATGCGTATCAGCGTGACTGCGCCATGATAGTACAAGCTTGTTATGCGTCTGTGATGCAAAGTGGGCTGCCTCCATGTGCGCACACTCTGCCATTGCCATGTACCCATACCTTGTACTTGGCATGCTGAGATAAGATGTCTAACGCTCCAATTGATAACCGGAACTTGCCGGTGTGCGTTAGCTTGCCTATGCACGTCCCAAGCGAGACCAACTTGTCTTTGGCGATCTGCATGTATGTCAGAAGCCGAGCATGGAGGACCATTAAGTCCAGACACAAGAGGAGGCTCATCCCAAATGACCAAGGCAATCTGCTACACTTACGTTGGTGGCTTTCTTCATCAAGTTCTCTCTGACATAGTAAACACGATTCTTTTGGAGGCGAAAGCAATAGGGCTCGTCAGGCCGGTCCACAAGGCTCTTGATGTTCTTCCCGATGAACTTGAATAGTTTCTCAAACACCATCTTGGTCTCCTGCATGTGGGGGGTGATTTACGGTGGGCGGCAGTGGCGGTTTGATGACGGCTGCAAGCATGTTCCGGCCGTCAGAACGCACCTCCTCAGTGAGCGGCCTCATCTTACCAAAACCGGATGTATCACTTAGGTATGACTGAGGTTAGGCCGGAACGTCTTGTCTGCAAACTCTTGTCGATCGAAATGAAAACGTGCAACGGTTTTATCCAACAATTGGTCCGGAAATTGGCCAGTACAGCGTGAAGATTAGGGCAGCGTGCGTCGTAGACTGTTTTTTGAGCGTATATAGAGCCTTTGGTTTTCTCGGCGCCGGACTGGACGAGCGGCGTGCGGCTTGCCAATGGCTGGGCTAGCCATTCCAGTACTACAAGTACCAGTAACAGAGAATGCGCAGCTAGAGAGTCACTTGTGCTCGCAAGGGTTGAAAGGTAGGTCCTTCTTGGTTCGAGTCATTCTAAGGCTCACAAGCATGTGGTGCGTGAAGGTTTTACCAGCAGGATTCCACACAGAGCCTGGATGAGGAATGGGCCTGTTACTATGCTTTTATGCAGTTGTGGAGATATACTCTGAGTGGGCAGGGCCTTGCAAAAGCGTGGTGCCCACTTTTCGCCGAATCAGGCTAGACAAGGATGATGAGACAGCTCTACTGTTCCTGACGGTGAGACTTTAAAGCTTGAGACAGCTCAAGGATGTGACACCCTCATGTACACGGCTGTGGGTTGCTATGGCCGTGGGTCACATGCCATCACCATCACCAGGGTCTTCATGGATTTGAATCCACAGCGGGTCACGCCCATTACAATCAGGGAAAAACTCTCTGCCACGCCACAAAGCGGTAGCTCTTGTTTCAGTCACCTGATTCCTTAGCCGCCTTGGCATGCATCTCGTGTTTTGCTCTAGCAGCATGGAAGCTTACACCAGCTGATCATCAAAGCCAATGTGAAGTGGGCTTGATACCTTTTGGAACGATGTCTCCACAAGGACAGCCGCGTCTTGCCATGCCAAGCTGAGAACCTGAGTGATGGCGCCCCTGACGCTCACGTCGAACGAGGTGACACAACTTTCGTTTTCAAACTAGATGATGCTACAGGGGATGCAGTTACCAAATCTGCTCATCAGGTTGCACATGCCATGCGCATCACTGGCACACCACAACACTTGCACCTGCTGGCTGCCATGCAGGTGGCAGCTGACAAATGCGACTTCCTTGAAGCGTGTAGGGAGTTTAAAATGAGATGCGAGCCCTTGTTTTTGCTCTACAGGGTGAGTAACAAAAGGTGCCATGCACGCATGACATGCCTAGGCTTGACATGCTAAGTTCAAAGGCTAGGCCTAGGTCCAAAACCACCCTCATGCCAACTCCAGAAGCGCCATGTCAGATGTCATGTACATCTGCGGGCTTGTCATGGAATGCTTCAGACTTCATATGGCAGTTTCATGGGCTGATGCTTGAACGGCCCATACACCAGTGAAGGGTGGTCGATGAAAGGTGGTCAATCCCGGCATGTCGAGCTCAACTAACTCATGCCAATGATAGATCATCGGAGTCTGACATGAGTTGCATTCAACGTGTGTGCAGAATGGGCAATTAAAAGCCAAGGTGGAGGGTGCAAACGCACCGCTGCTCAGCTCACATATTTTGGCGCTGACACCAGCCAATGCGGGCATTGATGACTTGGAGGTACGTGCAGCTCAGCACAGGTCGGCCAATTCGGTTCCAAATGCCAGAGGGTTGCCAGTATTGGGGCTGATTCAGAGCGGTGTCCAGTACTGGGTGTCAGAAACTCTTCACAATAGCCATAGATGCCGTTGCATACAAACTGTGCATGCAGCAAGTCTTCAGCCCTAACGACTGCACCAGTCAGGCAGACTTGGGACATCTTCAGCAGTCAGGCGCACTCAAGTGCTCTGTGTATGTGTCGCTCTGCAGGAGAACCCCATGTACTTGGCACGTGCTGAACGGGAACGCATTGCACGGGGCGAGCTGGCCAAGGACAAGGGTGGCAAGAAGAAGAAATGAAGTCCTGGTTGACCAGTCGTGTTGCCTCCCCTGCCCACATACATGCGGTCATGCTCAATGTATACTTGTGTTGAAGGGTTCGGGCCCAGCTCCCTGCTGTTGACAGTTCTGGATGTTGGGCGAACTAGATCGGACTGCAAGCGTCTCAAACTTCTGCCTTTCCAAATGGCTACTCCACTGAACATGAGGGGCATGCTGTCGTGCAAAACCACGACAATGTCAAGTGGTGCAGCTGCTCGTACTGTGGTAGAGAAGACGTGTTCGCTTCCATTGCGAGTTTCACCGCTTTGTACACATACCGCGTAATGACATATTCCATTGTTCGTCTCCGTGTGAACTATCAGTGTAATGCAAGGCGTCAAGGAGAAGGGCTGCAAGACTGGAGGATTTCCAAGCTTCCATGACAATCGATTGACTTGATATGTCACTGTTTGATATGCCAGTTCCACTTCGGGTGATCGCTTCAGTGTGGCATGTCCTTAAATGGGCCATGAAGTAACGTCATATGGCAAGAATGCCGCCTAAATGACTGGAATTCGCTATCAACAGTTGACATTGTGAGGGTTGCCATTGCACTAGCTCTGACACTGACCTTGACCCTGACAATCTCTTAAACCATGCCATTTTTATGGCTAACGGGATGCTTTCGGAAGGTGTTCTGTGGGGTGATGGCCATAAGGGCCTCACCACCCTTTGCTGACACGGTCAGATTCCCCTTGACTTGAGAGAAATTTTTGCAATTTGCGCAAATACTTGCTATTTGCGTTGGACGTGCTACATGGTGTGCACTCCCTCCTTGCAATGAGTTATCGATCATCGGTTGGCTCGGCTGAACATACGATGCGATTAATGTCATGTGAGATTGTGCGAATAATGTCATGTGAGATTGTGCGATTGTGAGACAGTCACAACACTGGGCGGCCACGCCTGAGATGGAGCGGCCACTCTTAACCAAACGTAGGCGTGGTAGGGCCACAACGTTTCAGGTCAGCTGTTCCTGCTGTGTCTCAGATACCTCAGCCACAAGTGGTTCCTCGAAGAATGTCACCAGCACTTGCTTCTATGCCTTCTGCACAGGTATGCATATCCCTTGGCTGTCAAAATCGCCCCATTTACTCTCAAGCACGTGAGACCATAACCACAAACATAAGCATAACCTGTTATCTCTGAACATACCTGTAACTTGTTATCCCTAAACTTAAGCTAAACTTGACAATATATGTTATTCCTGAACTTAACCTTGACCCTGATATAATTGAAATCCCTGGCTGCAGTTTCCTCAAGGTGTGCAGTTCATGACCGGGTTGGACGGCATGGAAATGACCATGGGCAATGGAGGTGCGCCTGAAGAAGCAGCACTGCCATACGCGACCGGACAATCGCTGAAAGAGTTGGAACGGGCGTGCCGTTCGCAGCCTTTGCTTTCCAGCAGCACGGACAGCAAAGTCACTTCTGTTACTGATTACTGGTTTATGCTGACACATCCCGTGCTGTTCCCTATGAGCACCGGGTGCCGTCCCAGATCCAAGCGGCGCATGTCTGTCAGATCGTGGATCCAGCTCATCATGCGGCGAGCTCCACGAATCAAAAATCCCTACTTTTACTTGGACTGCTTCAACATCACACAGCGGCATGAATCGTACACCCAGTCCTTCGTACATCTGCGCCACAACCCACATCACATACATGACCTGGCATGTCTGGGAACAGACGTGGTGAAAGCGTCAATGGAGCTGCTGAAGTCCGGAAAACAAGGCAAAAAGAGGGACAGGGACAGGGACAGGGACAGAGAGGCAGTATGACCAGTATGACCGGCGTTGACCAATGAACCAGTCAAATGGCACAGGGCGGAACAATTGTGACGAGTTGAACAAGCACCGGCTTCCCCTGCTACATGCCTGATCAAATTTTCCAGCAGCTGCACATGGTGCGGCCCAGCAAAGAATTACTCGCAACACAGCAACCACGCCCTGTTGTGTGGGAATGCCATGCTGTGATGCATGCTTTCGGCAGAAACCTGGTGCCAGTTGCTCTTTGCAATGGCACGAGTGGTTTGGGCTGAGCTGTTGAGGTTTCTGAATCTAGCTGGTATGAGGTGTGGAGTATACATGAAAGTGACGTGCTGCACGGTACAATGCAACCTGTCGTCTATCTTTCCTGTTGGTGCTTTCCGTAGGACTTGCCTGGTGGGATTTAAATATCTGGTATCAGTATCTTTGGTTAACACTAGGCTGTGTGGGATTTTGTGTTACTAGCTGCTGTGTGTCGCACCCTCCTTGAGGCATGGACTCAGGTGGCTCTGCAGGGGTTGTGGACGTGCCCGTCACACCGTGTCAGTGCACATGCCTGTACCGGTTACTCAACACATCACCACAGCTGTCATGCTTTACAACTTGCATGGCATTCCAAGGCATGTCAAGGTGCACACGGCCTTGGCAGCCCAACATTGCAGCCATACAGGCATTTGTGAGGTACTTTGGTCATGTTTGTGGTTGGCGGGACATGTGAGTCTGCAACATGGCAGGCTGCAACATGGCAGGCTATGTCATTGGACTGTCACTGGAAATGTGCAACATGTGGAGTCTGCAGCATGGCAAGCTATTTTATTCAACTGCCACTGGAAGGCAGGATGCTGAATGCTGAGGTTTCTATAGAAAGCGTGTGTTGTCTGAGTGACTGCAAGTACACCAATCGCATGCAAGTGTGATGACCAGTGAGAGAGCCAGGACCATACCCTCCTCGCGTGCTTACCTGATCTGAGCGCGGATCCTGCTGCATTGGATGGAAAGCCCTGCAACGCAAGGCTGCAACGCTTTGCGCACGAATCGGAGATGTCGGAAGGTTTTTAGCTGTTTTTAGCTGCGCGCATCACCTGACCGAAAATCGTACAGTAAACTGCGCAGCGAATGGGGGCAACTCGTTCCGGACTATTTAATTTGCACCGGTTTGTCTTTTGACAATGTAGGTCCTGTCTCTTAATTCGCTGTCCCAGAACTGGCCCTGTGATACCGTGTACCACAACACCCGTTATCCACCCCGTGTGCGATTGACGCACATACGAATACACCCATGTTTGCCTGACACACACAGTCACTGTGTGGCCAAAGCCCCTGTGAGCACCACGGACAACACTGGACCCAGTGGTACTCCCAGGAATTGTCCCAGAACTGGCAAACTTCTTTTTTTTTACGGTCTATACACACGTGTGACAAAAAAATGAGCGGCTGCTGCTTAGGGAGGGCTGGACACGCCTCAGCCACTGTCCTGATTCACCACTCTACACCTTTACAAGTACTTCATCCGACTCCAAAATGCTGCAGGGTCGCACTCAGATGCGGGCCTTTGCGCCCCAGAGGCGGGCTGTGCCAGTGGCGTGCAGCCGATCCCGCACCGCCCGGACAGTGCAGGTCAATGCGGAAATGAGCTACGTGATGGTGAGTGGCAGATCGCTTGTGTTGTGGCGGTGTACAGTAATCCATCGCGTTGCCGAGGACTGATGCGGCATCATTGTGTGGTGCTCCCTTTCCGGCCACAGATTAAGCCAGACGGCGTGCAGCGCGGCTTGGTTGGTGAGTCAGCACGTCACTGCAAGGAGATGGGGGATCCGCCAGCTGAGCAAGGATGGGTTATCTGACCTGGCACAGATTTTGATTAGGACCGCACCAACAAGTCTCATGACTCGTTCAGCGTGATGAAGCATGCACAACCAACGAACAACGCAGACTTGCTGGACATAAGTGTGAACCCATTCACTGATCCCTTAGGTGATATCATCGGGCGATTTGAGCGCAAGGGATTCAAGCTGCGTGGGCTCAAGATGTACCAGACACCCCCAGAAGTGGCAGCAGAGCACTACAAGGACCTGGCAAGCAAGCCTTTCTACAAGGATTTGGTTTCCTACATCGTGTCCGGCCCTGTGGTGTGCATGGTGCGTGTCCTCTGCGTGTGGATTGAAACCTTGCGTGACAATGGCATGCCATTCCTGCATGTGCCCGATGCAATGATGTGTGCCATACTACAATTGTCATGCATGCTTGCATCATAGGGACTTTGCATGACATGGTGTGTGTAGCATGCTTGCGTTCTAGCAAAGAGCTGACAATTGCGCGCCTCACAGGTTTGGGAAGGCAAGGGTGTGGTTGCATCTGCTCGCAAGCTGATTGGCGCCACCAACCCTCTGGCTTCTGAGCCAGGGACCATCCGTGGCGACTTTGCCATTGAGGTTGGGCGGAACGTTGTCCATGGCTCTGACAGCCCGGAAAACGGAGAGCGGGAGACAGGCAAGTAAAACTCGCACAACCTTAGCGTGGCACCGCCTTTGGAGATGTGTCCACAACATCAGTTGCACACATGATCGCATGCACAGGCACCTGGGCGGTTGCGAGACGCATTGCACTGCATTTGAACGTAGCAGTAGCTGTGCAAGACCGTAGAGTGTGCACGCGCGTCTTATTCTGTATGAGCTTCCCATGGGCTGGCTCTGAAATGCATCAACCATTTGATCATACTGCTTTTCCAGGCATTGAGATATGAGTGTAATACCGACGGCAGCTGTACCTGTTTGTCTGCCTGCAGCTCTGTGGTTCAAGGATGGCATCATCAGCTGGGATCAGACCTTGGCTCCTTGGCTACAGGAGTAACAGTGCTGGACGCATTCCAGTCAGCACAATTTCAAAATAGACTTGATCAGTGGGAATTAGGCTTGCATGCTCAATGCAAACCTGTGAACACTTGGTCAGCTTTGTTTACATTCCAACTCTCGTTCTTGCTGCTACCATCCAGCAGTTTTTGATTGACAATGTGTTTCCAAGCACACTTGCCCAAGGTGCTACATAAGCTGTCCAAGACTGATGGCATTCACAAATGGCAATGCCTGAACTGTGTCGCGTCTGTGTTATCACCGGAGTTCCAGCATGCGAACCATACCTTGTTCAAATTTGCATGATGTACATGCAACAGACCTCGAGGTTTGTGCAATAATTCATCCGCCCTCTGTTGATTACGCCAGGTTCGTCTGCCTGCAAGTCGTTGTCAAGCTCAGACCGGCAGGATGAGAATTGCTTGACGAGCTCAGGCTGGTACTTGTAGGCCGCCCAAACACATACCGGCCGTCTGGTTGAAAAAACACAAATTTTGGGTGCACCAAGCACCATTTGCTGTCAAGATTTCTGAATCCACAAACCTGTCCAGACCATCAGGACAGCACCCGCAAGCTGCACAGGTCCAATGACACGTTTAGCTGCGGACTAGCACAGGCACAAGTCTTAAAAAAAAAAGTCGGCATGCACCACGCCAGAGGTCTGTGATCCTTCGGTGGCATGCCGCCCACTTCACAAAGCACACGCATGCATCACTCCCCATGCATCGCTTCTCACGCTCGCTTGCCGACCTCTGCATCCCGCATTGCAGCTGACATGACTCCTGCACAGATTGAGTTGGTTACCAATGGCAAGCTCAACCGATCAGTTGCCTCTCCAGGACATGCATACGCTTCAATCCCACCATTTCCTATCTTGGTGCCCTTGAGGCCTGAGAGCACCCAACGTGCCTGAAAGCGTTGAACCTTGGTGCCTATCGGCGAGTGCACTGGTACATGCTGCTAAAGCACTGGGACATTATACCTCACCGTGCGTACGCTGACCAGACTGGCTACGATGTCAAGGCCTCACTCAGTTGCTGCACATCCAGTAGTGTATCTCATTCACAAGGAGGGAGTGCACAACATGAATCACGTCCAACGCAAATATCAACTACTTGCACAAACTGCAAAAATTTCTCATAGTAAAGGGGAATGTGGCCGTGTCAGCAAGGGATGGTGAGGCCCTTGTGCCGCGCCCCAGTGCCAATTGTGTCTCTTACAGAATCATTTATGTTGTAAACCTACACATGCCCGTGACAGGAGCACGTCATCGGATACCCAGGTACTGATGTATAGAATAGATCTTGAATTGGATAGGTCGATCTTGATCGATCGGGCAGCAAAAAGAGGCAAGCATAAAACACTTTTATTATTAGTTTCAAACACTATTACAAACACCCGGGAGCGTGTCCCGATAGTTACAGCTCACCTGTTGAAACCTGATCTATTGGAACTTATCAGACGAAAGAACAGGGTATGGTTTCAAAACTAAAATGCATCCACTCACGCATCATCACTGTAATATCTCCAAAGGCCAGATGTCCTAGGCTGTGCGGACAATGTAGAGAATGGAGAAAGTTCCTTTGCCATCAGTCCAGGCAGCACCAGGTACAGCGCCCATCGCAATGTGCGCCAAGGTTTTGATCATCTTGGTTGCCGGTCAAGGTTCTGCATTCGAGGCATCTCCATCCTGGTGCTTCGTTCAGGAGACGTACGTGGAGCAGCTTCGGCGCATCCGCCAAGCCAGGAAAGCTTGGAGAGAGGACAAGCATGGTGAGAGGAAAGCAACTGCAGAAAATGCAGGTATGCGGTTGACGAGCAAAGATGGTCACGCATGCAGCTAGCACAAGGATACTGTCAAGTAGACTATCACAGTGAAATTGCAGATCATAACAACGCTTCAGTGTGCACCCCAGCATGGCATCAATATGCATGTCCTCACCCTGCATGCAGACTTCGCCGCTTCCTTTGCGCTCGCTCCTACGACCTGGAGAAGGCCACAGCCATGTGGTTCAACACTCTCAAGTTCAGGCAGGAGTTTGGCGTGGACACCGTTCTTCAAGACTTCTATTTCGGAGAAAGAGAAAAGTTCTTGGCTTGGGTTCCCCAAGGTTACCACAAGACAGACAAGATGGTCAGTGGCTTGAGAATGCAGTTGCACATGAACCACCTCCCGTGCCATTTACAAAGCCTAATGTAACAAATGTAAAACAACCTAATTCAGTTTTCTAGCATTGTTCATTGCCTCCCACGGTGAACAACACACTTTGATTAGAATGCCTGTACCTTGTACGCAGCTGAGCTTGGGTTGCGATCTACAGCATATACAGCCTTTTTCCGGCAATGCAGCTGTGTGACGGTTGACACCAGGCTGACCGGCTGGCGGTGCTAGTGGGCAGTATCCGTTCTATCAGAGCATGTGCATGTGTCACAAGTCCTCAACAGGCTGCCTGGTCTGACAATGTGGCCCCAGGCAGCGCCGCATTGTCGTAAGCGCAAAACAAGATTTTGCTGCAACGGCACAGCGATTGCAGGTTGCATGCTTGCACAGCACTGCATGCGATTCTGCCACAGCAGGAGCCTCCTGTGTTGCTGGCCATACCTTCTGGCCAGCACAGCTTACGTGCATGCACATGGTTGGCCTGATTGGCTTATTCACCAGGCTTGCAAGCAACCATGCGTTGGCGGTGGTTTGTTTGCATGCAGGGCCGGCCTGTGTACATCCAGCTGTTGGGTCAAGTGCACGTGCGTGAGATAAAGAAGACCACCACAGAGGACCGAATGCTCAAGTGTCGCCTCCTGGAGTATGAGCGCTGCTGCAATGTCATCCTCCCAGTGTGTTCACAGCTAGCCCAACGCAACACTGACCAGACGTTTAACAGTATCTGAAAAACATCGTCTCATTCTCCATGGTCTCATTTTGGCATGGCAAGACACAACTGGCCGTCTGGAGATATCGTTCCGAGTGGTATCAAACCCACTTTACATTGGCTTTGATGATCGCCGTAGTGCGTCAGCCCGTGTAGAACAAGACGCAGGAAGGCTGGCCGGGCCAGTCAGAGATGTGCGCGTTTGACAAGAAAACAAGAAGTTTGCCAGTTCTGGGACAGTTTGTGTGAACAGATCTGTATTACCGCCAGGAACCATTGTGTGTCAGTAAAACATGTGTATGTGTGTGTGTGAACCGTGTCACACATACGTCTTGCTGTCAAACGCAGACAGAGCCACCTTGGAAGGGTGTTGCTGTGTTTGGGCACCTTCCAACACTTGGTGATGACTTACAAGTTTTCATGGCATGGTGTGCCAAGAGTGGTGCAGACAACTCGCTGTATCACGGTGCCAGTCCTAAGATTGTCCCAGTACTGGCAAACTTCTGTTTTCTTTTTATGACTTTGTTTTATGATTTTATGATTTTTTATGATTTTATGATTTATGACTTTGTTTGACAAAGTATGCTGTCCGGTTTGAGCCCATTGGTGCAAAACGCTCTGCTGCCAACGCTTCTCAATGCATACTTGCCAAATTCCAAGGCACAGCCTGCATCGCAACAGTTCAGGTCCAAACCCTAATGGCTCACACTGCAAAACCATATTGTTGTCACCTACTGCCTTGAAATTTGCATTTGCCATGTCGTCCAATGTCCAGACAATGGAATTAGGTTGTTCGTTCCAATGTCCCCACCAAACCCAAAAAGTGGAGGGCACGTGCCCAAACCAACCAACTTCTTCGAACACACGATGATGTAGCGAAACTGCGAGTGATTGAGCTGCTAACGTCGCCGCGAGCGAGGCAATTCTATCTGTTACCGGGTGCGCTGACAGTGCGAAGAATGCCGAGAGCCCCTCCGCCATCAGGCCAGCTACAGTTCCAAGGACGCCGGGATTGGCCGATCGAAGCAGAGCCTGATGACTGGGGCCTGACACCTCAGCATCAGGTACAGCATCCATAGCGATGTGCGCCAAGGTTTTGATTCTCTGCTGTGAGGGTTACCAATCACAGCTTCTGCATTACCGCTCTCGTGCTTCATTCAGGAGACGTACGTGGAGCAGTTTCGGCGCATTCTTGCAGCCAAGAAAGCGTGGAGAGAGGACAAGCATGGTAGGAAGGAATTCATTGCAGAAGTGAAGGCGTTTGGTTGATGAACAAGGATTGTTCACGCACACGTGTGAAAGTAGCTAGCATAAGGAGACATGACATCTACAGTGAAGTTGCAGATCATAACAATGCCTTTATGTGCACCCTAGCATGACATCAATATGCATGACATCAATATGCATGTCCACACCCTGCATGCAGACTTCTGGACCCTCCGCCGGTTCCTTCGTGCTCGCTCCTACGACCTGGAGAAGGCCACAGCCATGTGGTTGAACACTCTCAAGTTCAGGCAGGAGTTTGGCGTGGACACCATTCTTCAAGACTTCTATTTTGGAGAGAGAGAAAAGTTCTTGGTTTGTTTTCCCCAAGGTTACCACAAGACAGACAAGATGGTCAGTGCCTTCACGATGCATTTGCACATGAACTAGCTCCCGTGCCATTTACACAGCCTGTACCTTGCACTGAGCTGAGCTTGGGGTGTAGTCTACAGAACACACTGCCTTTCCCACATTGGCAGCTACATGAAATTTGGCACCAGGCTCGCGGGTGCTAGTGGGCAGTATCCGTTCTATCATAGCATGTGCATGTGTCACAAGTCCTCAACAGGCTGCCTGGTCTGACAGTGTGTCCCTGGAAAGTGCTGCATTGTTGTAAGGTCAAAACAACATCTTGCTGCAACGGCTCAGCGATTATGCTTGCACAGCACTGCATGCAATCATGCCACAGCAGGAACATCCTGTGTAACTGGCCATACCCTCTGGCCAGCACAGTTTATGTGCATGCACAGGGTTGGTCTGATTGGCTTATTCACCAGGCTTGCAAGGAACCATGCGTTGGCGGTGGTTTGTTTGCATGCAGGGCCGACCTGTGTACATCCAGCTGTTGGGTCAAGTGAACGTGGGTGAAATCAAGAAGACCACCACAGAAGAGCGGATGCTCAAGTTCCACATACAGGAGTATGAGCGCTGCTGCAAGGTCATCCTCCCAGTGTGTTCTCAGTTAGCCCAGCGCAACATTGACACAACGTTTGGCATCATGGATGTACGAGGTGTGTTCGGCTGGGCACTTGGAAGCGTCAGACAGCTTTCATTAGGGAATAGGAACCCGAGGAGGGTTTAGACTGCATCGCTTTGAACTCCATAGTGCATTGCTTTGAACAGAGCCGGATCACCCAAGCTGAGGTGACCAAATGCAAACAGTGTCCTTGCAGCAGCATCGCATGCCGTCACATGATGTCAGGAAGTGGTAACGTGTTGGCTGCCGCAGGTGTTGGCCTGAGCCACATGACGGGCGAGGTTAGGAGGCTGCTCAGTCTCATCACCAAGTATGACCAGGACAACTACCCCGAGATGCTCGGCCACATCTGCATCATCAACGCACCCTCCATGTTTCGCATGGCATGGTCGGTGGTCAAGGGCATGCTTGACCCACGCACACAAAGCAAAATCGAGGCAAGTGTCAGGCATGCTCCTGTGTTCAAGCCATTGCTGACAGATGCATGATGGTGAGTGTGGGTTGACCAGAAATCGTCAGGGCAAGCTAGCCTGGGGCGGGCGGGGTGCTGTCAGGCTGGTTAGTCGGAGCGTGATCACAGGGTGCAGGGCAGGGCTCGGTCTGGATAGCATGGCATGCAAAGCATGTTCACCGGATGTACGATCAGCACCATTGCAGCCGTAAAGCGATTTCAACATGCATGTTGGTCCTCTGAACCGCTGGTAGTAAGGAGTCCTCCAGAATTCGTGGCTCTAGCAAGGAATTAAGTACAACATGCTGAAAAACACTAGGCACAAAATGGAGCTGGAATAAAATGCATCACCTTCGCTGCGGATGATGATGATGATGACGATTACGATGCGGATAGTGGCTTACAAAGCACAGTGGCGTGCAAGAAACGTCCTCCAGTGCACGCACCACATGGACGTCTGAGCATGTGCCTTGTTGGTAAGCATGTGCCTTGTTGGCAAGCATGTGCCTTGCTTGTTTTGCCACTGTGCAGATCTTGGGTACGGACTACTTGCAACCCCTCCTCAAGTGGGTGGACGCCGAGTCCCTGCCCGACTGGCTTGGGGGCAAGAGCCATGGGTCCCTGCTGGATGACGTGGGGCCCTGGTCAGACCCAGACACCATTGCACGCCTGGGCGTCGACATAGAGCAGCTACGCCAGGGCAACAAGCCACAGGGCAATGTGCTGTCCTCCGTACCTTCTGGCAGGCGGCAGGGGAGCGGCAGCTTGGAGCAGCAGCCGTCCTTCCAGCGGCGCAGTGAGAACCAGTCAGACGCCTACCAGTCACCTGAAGGCTCCTCATCTGATCTGTCCGGCTACAGGCAGGTGTTGCGGTCTTGTGCAACGCATGTTTAGCATCCGTAGCGCTGATGCCTCACCATGTAGTTACTGGTAGAGGTCGTCATACTTACAGTCTACATCCATGTTCACTGAAATGACTGTTTGTACTGGTGTACATTTGTGATGCCGTTCCAAGCAGTTGAATTGTACAGGGCATCACATCATCAAACCCCATGTAACTGCTGTCAGCTGCTTTCGAAGCGAGTCCGCCAACGTATAACAGAGTTCGTGAAAGTATCACAGGGTTTGACAAAGCAATAATAAGACTTGGTCAAAGAGGTCAGGGTTGCATAATCACCAGGATGCGGACAGGACTGCCTGGAACGCGCTATGTGCCATGATCTCAACAAAACTGCTAACATGTGTGTGGGTTTGCAGGTCAAATCCGTCCATGCGACACCCATCTGTACAGCTAGACCCACAGGATGGCAAGCAGGGCAACGCCAGCACTCCTCGCCTCAGTGGTGGTGACCGCCACATACCGGGCCCCATGCAGACGTTCGCGGCCATTCCCGAACAAGGCTCGGGCGGGGGCGCGCGGAACGGCACACTGGTCCAGCGGGTGGCTCATCTGGAGTCGACCCTGGCCATGTTCAAGCCTCCAGCAGGCGGGGAAGGGAACGGGCATGGAGGCGGCATGGCAGCTATGAATGGCCACGGGATGGGTGGGGCAAGCACCCGGTCTGCTCCTGCTGGCAGTCTTCTCTACCGAGTTGAGATGCTAGAAGAAGCACTCCTCACGCTGACTGCTGCACACCAGGTACGTAGCCGGAAAGGTTGCTCTTGAATCGTCTACATAGCGTAACAGCGGATGCATGGACCATTCATTATTTCTGCGAAGATTGTCCGAATGTGAGCCTTGCGGACTTGGTACTCACTGCTGCACTTGCCTGAACCATGCAAAGTGTACCATGCATCGTTCTAGCCTAGTCAACCTGTCAGTGTGACAAGAGTAGCAAGAGACAGCTCGGGATTGGAACCTGATTTTCTGCTGCTTCCTTGCTGCTTTCTTGCAGGTGACGCTACAGAACCAGCAGCAGCTGTTGGAAGAGCAAAAATCACGACAGCACCAGAACTCAAAAGACAAGTCTGTTTGTTGCTGCTCAGTCATGTAAGCATGGTCTGGAGGTGCTCTGGCTGCACCAGGGTAAGACAAGCCCCATTGTTCGGTCCACTATGCAGTTTAGTAGTCCTGAAGCTTGTGAACTGGCTTGTACACTGCAGACAGGAATCATATTCATGGATGACTAGGCGTGGGTGGGTGTGCGCGCTCTGCAATCAATTGGGCACATCAGACTCTCAAGTAGTGCTGAGAAGCGTGGGTCCAACAGTGATAACATCAATGGAATTCACACGTCATCATCATCACCCAATCATATTCTTTTCATTTAGTTCGGCTAGGCATGGAAGCTTGCGCGTGGTTCCATAACCCGTTGTCAATCGGTCTCGGTCTAGTGGCGTGCACAACGAACTTTGGACGAACTTCAATATGTTGCATAGCGTCGTGTTTGTTTTGTATTTGCCGCCACTGGTGTGAGTGATGTCCCTGGCTGAAGCACAACGATACATGATAGGACCAGATGTGCTTCAGACCTAAGTACGGCCCGGTCCCCTGCCACCAAGGCCTAGTTACCGACCAGTGTGAAATACAAGTGATATACACATAAACAGTGCGCTATGTATGTGTGAGTTCACGAATTCTTATACGCTGTAACAAAGCATTCTGCTTGTTTGGGTGGGAATCAGAGCTCCGCATTACGAAGTTGGTGAGTTTGAAAGTGTCTTGACAGTCGTGGCCGGTCAGAAGTGGTGCTGTATCGTCCACCAATACAATTCAAAGTGTAGAGGCGCTCACACACGCACACACATAAAAACACACAATATGCTGTCAGTCACGGTAAGACATGACCCGTCATACCTAGTTGTGTTTGGCTAGCTGGTGCATACTGTCCCTGTGTAAAAGAGATCTAGATAGCCATCTTGTCATACAGCCAATGGTGCAGCAGCAACTGATTAGCTGGCTAGCACCTGTCCCCTGGCTTCACGCATAGCTGTGTTGCGATGTGTTGACCCTTCCCTGCTGCATGGGTGTGGCTTGCCGTGCAGTCAGGTCGCAATGCATGGCCCCACGCCTCCTGCTTAACCGGCACATGAATCCCTCGAGCACAACACAGAAGTCACCCCACTAGATCACAAGCACTTGACGGAGTTCGGGTTCCTGCGGCCACCAGGCAACTGTCGAGCTGTCCTTGGCTGGTCCTTAGTCTGAAAGCACCTGCCACCTGCATCTGGCAGGGTTATGATGAACACTGTGAATGCACAGTGCACGAGTCCAGGCATCAGGAATCAGCATGAATGGACAACAAAATTTTGATGGTTGGCGGTCACATGAGCGACAAACGGACAATTTTGAGCCATGTTGCAGCGCTGTGACTTACGCAGAGCGGAGTAGGGACACTATCATGGCAGTAACCTGTGCCTAGCACTTGCAGCACCGCCAGGCGTGCAAGTCTCTCCAGTTTAGGCGGGGCCCATGGCCTTGTCAATCACGTCGCCCGTATATTGGGCGTACTTGCCCATCACGATATCATGGGTGTGCTTCTTGATCAGCGTGGGCAGCCCAGACAAGTTTATCGACTACTTCTGGCTTTGGTTTCTCTTTCGCAACATCAACCCTTATTTCTGGGCAGCCCTTGGGGTTGTATTGGCAGTCGGCATGTCCATTCTAGGAGCAGCATGGTGAGCCACGCTTGAGCCTTGCAGCCAGCACGCAGCTTCTCGCTTGACTGGAGTGGGCGTAAGACAGTGCTGGCACTCGAAGCACAGCGCATTACATATGCTATTAATGCGATCGTTGGTCAACTTTTTGCGCGCAGGGGCATCTTCATTACGGGTAGCAGCTTGGTCGGTGCAGCAATCAGGGTGCCTCGAATCACCTCCAAGAACTTGATCAGGTGTTTACAAGCAGCAAAGCCAGGCTGCGACAGCCTGCTGCTATTGTGAAGGCTCTGTTCAGTGAGCCCACCCTCTGCGCGCTCTCCTGAACACTATCCGTTTCCCATTGCATGCACACAGTGTCATTTTCTGTGAGGCAGTGGCGATCTACGGTGTCATCGTGGCTATTATCTTGCAAACGAAGATAGACTCTGTGGAGCCTGAACCTGGGGGCTACTACAGCAAGACAGCCATGTTCTCTGGCTACTCCATCTTTGGAGCTGGCATCACCTGCGGCTTCGCCAACTTGGTCTGTGGGTGAGTCCTTTGATCCAGCATGCATGTCTTGGAGCTGAACGACATACTGACCAGAGCTTCAAACGATGTTGGATATCACCATGACTGCAGAATGTGCGTGGGCATTGTGGGGAGCAGCTGTGCTTTGTCGGATGCCCAGAATCAGACACTGTTCGTCAAGATTTTGGTCGTGGAAATCTTTGGAAGGTGAGGAGCGGTGCAGGGCACGGGATAATGAAATGCCAGCTCCATGACCCAAACGCAGCTCTGCATGGGCCTGCTGATGGTGCAACTGCATGCCATTTGCAGTTTGTGAGTGGCATGTTTGCGTGTCATTCACTTATGCTGGACCCATGCCGCAGACTGCAATACGCGACGCTTGCCCGCTTGCTTTATTATCGGTACTAACATGCCTGTTGTGCACCATCTTCATCTGATGAAACACAAGCTTTTTATGCCTAAGGGCCGCTGCAGGCGGCCAGGCTGTAGCAAGGCATGTACTTGTTGGACAATCCAACAAACAGTTCTGCATCTTTATTGAGTACACCTTGACATGTTTTGTGCCGTGCAGTGCTCTCGGGTTGTTCGGAGTTATTATCGGCATCATCATGAGCGGCAGCGTCAAGTGGAAGGTCTAGGGGCCTGAAGCCCCAGCCAGCAGCTGGAGGCTGGCGAGACAGTGGACGAGTCGGAAGACCCACCCGCCAGGATGCTCAACGTCTGTTGTTCCTGCACAGCAAGCACAGCCATGTGAAAACAAGGTTCGCAGCCTCCAATCAGTGGGCATGGGTGCTGGGCGGTCCGCAGCCAGCTTGGAATGCCTGCAGCCCAGCTGGCTGCCAAGCTCGGGCTGCGTTGCAAGAGCAGCCTGCATGGTGTTCTTTCCCTCCGTTCATGCACACACGAACCTGGCCATGCATGGTTGCTGAATCTGTATCGAGAGGCCAAGGCTGGCATCACCTGACACCTGCTGCGTGATGTCGCAGGCCTACTGTGGCCCAGGAATGCTTGCAGCTGCTGCACTCAGCTAGAGACTGCCAGCTGGGATTCTGCAGCATTAGAAGTTCAAGGTTACTTGCAGACGGCAGTTTGACACGGTGCTTCACACCAGTAACAATGTCTAAGAGGGTTTGTTGGATGTACAGGCACACAAATGCTTGGCATGGCACAAGCTTTTGATCATGTAGCTCATGTTGCTGTTTTCTGCACATGACCACACATCGCATGACTTGGACAATTGCGTCTTTTAACGCCACTGTCAATCATCCACGTGTGCACCACATGCCACAGAAAACGCAACATGCAAACAGCCTGTTCGGATTGCTGCCTCACCAGTGAACGTGCATCAGATCAGCGCGTCCGTTGCGATCAAGCTGGTCGGCTTTAACGGCGACGTCGTTGATCCATCCATGAAAGGCTTGTGTACCACTTGACCTGCTGAAGCCTGTCAGGCTTACATGTGGTGGTATCATACGTGCGTGTTACTGGCAAGCTGCTGTTATCAAGTCTGCTTGTGTCTAGCATGCTAGAGCCCGGTTGCAGCAATCAGTGGCCCCAGAAGTACAGCACGTGCAAACGACCATGTATATGGACTCTGTGGGTCTGCTAGCTGGGTGTATGACCAGGCTGTCCAGGCTCTGCAAACAGAGACATATACATCTAATCAACAAGCCGTGCGTTGGCAATTTTGGGATCGTGACAAGCAGCAAGCTGATCCAATACACAGTCCAAATCCTGACGCAAGGACACATAAAGCACAGTTTGACGAGTATACCCTATGCATGTCCACCAATCGCTTGAAGGTACCGCGAAACACGCCCTGGTTCTTCATGGCCTGCCTTCTGCAGACCTTGGTACACAACTGAGTGGATGGGCAGTCCGTAAGGTGCACCCATTCAGGAAAGCACCTTTTGGCGTGCCTAACATGCAGTTGCCTCGCACAAGCCGAAGCGTCAACAGTGTGCATACGCATTTGAAAGCCTTGACCTTGTACCAGTAACCGACACAAGGCACAGTAAACCAGCAGGCAGTGCTGTGTACCAACAGCTGTGCTGGGCGCGTGGCCCAGGGGACAGCATGCACAACTCGCATCAGTCTTCCTGCTCTCAAGTCCTGAAGCCAATCTCACCAGCGCGATCCAGCATGAAGATATTGATGTGCCAACCTGCCTCTCAGTCTGATCATCATGCGAGGTCACGCTGTCTTCATGTGTGTGTAAGAAGGATTGATCATGATAGTGCAAGAACTGTGGCATGAGGATAGCATTAATCATCACACAATCTCCACCTGGACGCTGGCTCATCTGCCTGGGATGTGAGGTTGCCTGTTTGAACACACAGAGTTAAACTCAGGCTGGGATTCTTCGGGCAAGCCGGGCAGGGCGCTCCACTCACTCTCAAAGCCACCAGCCTGATCCACTTGACACTTGAACGCGAGAAGCAATACCCTGCAGTAACCTGCATTGCCTTGGTGCTTCCTCAGCCGTGCTCCCTTGTGTCACCAGCTTTTCCACTCGCAGGGGACACTGTGGATTTCAAGTTGGCACAACCCCTGTGTGGACCATCCCCTTGTCGGTTGCCCCGGCCTTGTGCAGGGGCGTTACAACCTCACCGCTACATGGCCTCGCTTTACTTGAACCTTACAACAACACAGCTGATGTTGTCATTGCTGCCCCGCTGGAAGGCCTCGTCTGTTAGCCGCTTGGCCGCCTTTTCCGCATCCGTGACGTCCCGCACTAGGGAAGCGGCATCCTGATTGGACATGACATCCCACAGGCCATCGCTGGCCAGAATGAGAAACTCATCCTCTGATGTAAGTTGCTCCTCCCTCACGTCCGGCGTTGCGATGACAAAGCGCTTGAGTGGCCGATCACCGAAGGCGCGTGACACTGCCAGCACGCCGCCCACCCGCCAGGTGCCCGCCCAAACGATGACGCCGCCTGCCGCTTCAATGCGCTCCCGCTCCTCCTTGCTGTTGGGCTTGTGATCCACTGACACAGCAATGGCTGCAAGAAATGGCCAAATGTGTAAGAAAGTATGTGTATGTGTATGTGTGTATGTGTATGTAAGAAAGTATGTGTGAATGCAGCAGGATCCACGCTAAGCCCAGAGGCATGCTCAACCAAGGAGGCGTCCGCCTGGGTGCGAGGTAGCAGCAGACAACGTGTGTCTTTCGCCAGCCCGCCTGGATATAAGTATGCATTTGACAGCGTGCATCAGTCCGTGTTTAGTACATCTGTGTTCACGTACCTTTTCCACCGCGACAGAGCACTGCCCTGCTGTCGCCCACATTGGCAATGCAGAGCCTGGTGCCGAACAGCACCGCTGTCACTGCAGTGCACCTGCAGAAATGCCACATGTGTGGAAGCATGCTGGGTGCAGGACGTAACCCTCAACACATGACCCTGTCTGAGAGTCAATTGTGTCCATTATTGACTGAATGCACGTCTTCAATGCCACAGCACGTTGATTACCCACAGACTCTGGGTCGCTTGACATGCGCAAAGGCTGATGCCAGTTGCCTGCTATGATCGTCATGCTATGCCTGTGTGGATGGTGCTGACGCACGTATATGGATGGCAAATGTAACGAATTATCATTTGCCAAGTGAGCCGGCCATGGACTGATTCAGAGTGCACTCCTTACCCGTCATCCCGGGTGCCATTTGCGTCTTGTTTCAAATACTGACTGTCGGTCCCTTCGTAAGCTTCCGCTGCAAAAGCAAAACGACAAACATGCCAAATGAGTTTTCCTGACACATCCTGCTGCTTCAATGCCATGCCATCCCACGCAGTGCCAACGCCAAGGCAATATGTTTTTGAAGCAGCTGCTCAACAACTGGTCACAAACTAGGCAATGGTCCTTGGAGCAGCTGCCAATTACTGTATTAGTCCTCAGCCTAGCAATCCATGCCTTGGCCAAACCCACGCCATTGTGCAAACTGCTACATAGCGAAGGATTGAAGCAGTGTATTAATTGCAGCTCATCTGTCAACGTGTCTGTCAGCACGTCTGTCCCATGCTGCACTCACCTATGGCCCCCCGGATGTCCCCCGGAAACTTGATGCTCTGAAATAGATTGACAAATACATTGCCACGTACGAAGTCAGCTGCATTGGCTCCGCCGTGCCCTGCAGAATATGACACCATGGTTTCGAGATTCCGACGTCAATGTTTTGACGTCAGAGTGCGAGTGATGCTTGTGACTTGTCTATCCTGTCAACGCTATGCCTATTTTTGCCCATTCTGCGCCTTTGACACAATCAAGCCAACGTGGACACAATACTGGCCCTAGCCTGGACGATGCTTGCTCTAGCTCTTCTGGCCTATTCATTTCTGCCCTTGCAGCCCAGATCTGGAGATCTTTGATCAGTTCTCACGGCCAATCTGTGCCCAGATTTTTAGATCTTCTGCCTGCTCTCACAAATTTTCACCTACCATCAAAAACGCCAAACAAGCCAATAGTTTGCCCTGTCTTGGGGTCACGCTTGAACTGCAGAACATACACCACAATCAACAGGGTGAAACGGATATCAACTGTTCGCATGCATTCGTTTCACAGCTGCCCATGTCATGGTCTTTGTGATTAGCACAAATTGTGTAGGTCCCAAGGTAATGCTTTCCTTGCACACACGCGCTCCACAACCATGTGGATCTGCATGTAGCGTTGATGCTGAGTTGGTGCCTGCATGAGAGGCTTGTGGTGCAGCAGTAGCATGCATCACGAGTGCCTCATCAGAACGTGCTAGCTAGCTGCCACCTTTTGTTGTACGATTGGCGTCCTGCGCCCCAGGCGTATTCGGTTTCCTTTTTAGCTGCTTCCTACGAGTGATGGTGCATTCGGCATCCACTGCACCTGGGCGTGGTGAAAGTCCTCCATATGGGGTCGTTTCCCACGCAAGAGAGAGTAACCAAAGCTGACCCTGCCATCCTCCCTGCATGGCAAGGGTCGTACAGCCAGCAAGTCTACAAACAAGATAGTGTGTTGTACATGCAGGGATCAGCAGCAGCAATGCATTCAGGGGTTGGGATCTGGCATGCTTGCGCACTGTGTGCATGCAGCAGCGCGGCTGTAGCGCACCTTGTCTCGCCGCCAGATATAGCTCCTGCTCCAGCGAGACCAAATGATGCCAGTGGGCCTTCCCGTGTGGGGTTGAGAACCTGAGTAATGGCACATGTGCGTGTGTCACGCACATGAGCATGCCATGCCATGTGCCAGACAGTCAAGCCCAGCTCTTCAACACATGAACTTCAACCATTCGAGTCCGTTCTTGCCAGGCAGGCTCACCGAGTTGATGAAATTCATGACAAACCGCCGTGTTTACACGAACGAGGTGGACAGCTGCAGACAAGTTCTCCTCACAAACCGCATCGGCTGGAGCAGCAAGTTGCTGATGATCTGCACATTGTTACCAACCAAGCGGACTGCAGCTCAAGTTGCTAGGGCGCGGTCTCACGGAAGGTATTACACAGGTTGTGTATTTCTTTCTGAATGTAGGCGACTGCACAGTATTCTGCAGTATTTGGTCGCCAGAGCAGGGCTGCAAAAATGCAAAAATTCCAACCGAACGGTTGTCGGACTCATACGTACACATGCACTTTCAGCTCTTAGCCTGCATCATACGCACGTCGCACAATTGCGCAAAGGATTTTGAATTGCTTGCTGCCAACGTTGATCTTTCAGTTTGATCACAGTCAGCATTTTGGTTTGCAGGGCGACAACTGAGTGGTCCAACGATAGCATTATAATCATTGCAGCATATATAATTATTGTCTGCTCCAGATACAGCAGGAGAGTGCAGCTGACACGGAGTGTGATGATACTGACAGTGATACTATTCTACCAATTGTCCAGTCTGCGGAAGACACCCATGCTCTTGCGAGCCAGTGCAATAACACTTCACATTTTTAAAGGTTTGCGTGCTGACCACTTATTTACCCTCGTACGAACACGTTGTTTGCAGCTGCTTTGCTACACGTTGTTGCTGTCGTGGCAAGGAGCACCTGATGCATGAGGGTCACGCAGTCCGAGGGTGTAGAGAATAAAGTGCGAAGGTGATACGGGTGCTCAGGATAGCTCAACCCAACAAGCAGGACCTGGCCAACTAGCATGGTAGCAAGTAAGAATGATTCCAGCTACAACTGCTTGTGTGAGGAAAACGTCAGTGAAAGTGTCAATTCAAATACCGAACGACACGAGGCGGTCACGACACTCTGGGCATTTTAAACTGCAGGTTTGCTGCCGCACATCACTGCCGCCGCTTGTGGCAGACATGCGATCACGCTACCACCTCCGCACTGTTGTCCATACTTCATACTGATAAGTGCATGAACAAGCAACAGACAGGACAACTGTGCCCGCAGAGGCAGAGCAACAGACACCAGCCCTCTATTCAAGCAGGCGATTTGCAGCACTGCAGGCCTGTGTGCATGCCGGCTGTATGCACAACAGTCTGACTCCTGCCCAGGCGGGTTCCAGTCAAATCACCGTCTTGGTGACCCACTAGACTGACTGCCGTTGCTGGTACTGGTTCCGCTCCCGCTGCTGCTGCTGCTGCCACTGCTGCCACTGCTGCTGGAGCTGGAGCTGCGGCCGCTGCGTGAAGGCGAGGAGCCGCTGGTGGATGGAGAAGATTCACGCGAGCGGCGGGGCGAAGCTTGGCGGGATGCAGGCTTGCGCTCTAGCAGCGGAAGCGAGGCCGGCCTGCCACGTGAACTGCCTCTAGCATGGCTGCGAGGCGCACGCGGCCTGTCGTCATCTTTGGAACGAGACCGTCGCTGTGTTCTTCCATCTTCCCGCCTCTCATCATGATGGCCATTTCGCTCGGGTCTTCGTCCGTCCTCATTACGAACATCCCGATCCCGTCTGCCATCAGCCCTTTCGTCAGCACGGCCACCATAACCCCGGCTACCGTTCCGCCCTGGACTCCTGTCGTCCCTGAGACGAGCTCCCCCGCCCCGTCTATCCATCTCCCAGCGCCCACCCTCTGAGCCTGTGCCCAGGCGCTCATCCCGCCTGCCGCCACCCCAGCGGTCATCGCGTTCTGGGCTCCGCCGGCCCCCTGGCCCTCTCCACCCACTTCCTCGTCGCCCATCTTCGCTGGGACTGCGGCTGCGCCGCTCCCACCTGTCATCGTCATCTACCACCCTGCCTCTCTCCCTCCGTTCCTGCCCACGGCCTGCGCTCCTGCTGCGGTGTTCCCTGCGGTCGTCCGCCCTGCCACCCTGCCCCTCTCGCCGGACCCCGGTCTCCCGCTCAGGACTGGTGCGCCGACCCTGCCTCTCCCCGCGCTCTGCACTGGCTGCTTCATGTCTGCCATGGTCATATCCAAACGACCTAGCAGGACTCGCGGCTCTTGTTGATGGAGCAGCCTCAAAATCCCGACCTGCCCTATCGCCATCACGACCACCAGGGCGTGTGGGTGAAGGAGGGCCTCTGCCTTTACTGCCTGCACGAGCCCCGCTTGCTGCTGCCTGTGCGTCTCGCCCGTTGCTGACAGCATCATGCTCCACTCGCATGCGTTTATTGGGCTTCTTCTTCTTGTCCTCGGACTCAGATGAAGAGCCGCTGCTGGTGCTGCTGTCGCTGGAAGTGTCGCTGTCACTGCTGGAGCTGCTGCTGGTGCCGCTGTCACTGCTGCTGCTGCTGGTGCCGCTGTCACTGCTGCTGCTGCTGTCGTCGGAACTGCTGCTGCTGCTGCTGCTGGTGCCGCTACTGCTGGACGAGCTGGTATCACTGTCTGAATCGCTACTGCTGCTGCTGCTACTGCTGCTGGAAGAAGAGGAAGAAGAGCTTTGCTTGCGCTTGCGCTTCTTGACCTTCTTCTCAGTTGCCCCTGCCTGTGCTTTGATTGCACCAGGCTTGGCTCTAGGCAATAACTCGGCAGGAATCTCCGAGGCATCCATGTACCGTTGACGCAACTGCAGTGCAAACAGTGAGCCAAACGCCTTACATCACTGGCAATCATCCACACAGTCCTTCCAAGCAATCATGCAGCTCGTTATTCGGGTCAACAAATACCATACACCAGGTGCAGGCAATATTCACGCACAGTCACTCTGAGTAGCTCTTGAACTGTGTCGTACTGCAGTTCAGCAACAATTGTGCATGTGCGCATGCGTGAAATTACGGGTATTGCACCACACACCTTAGGATTCAGCAGCTGCTGCGTCCTTGAAGGCCGTGCTAGATACGCTGGCGGGTTCTTACATTCGTACGTGAAGTGTCCCATCTGCCAGACAGGCAAGCCAGGTGTATGTGCACGACGCTCAGATGCATGAAGTCCACGTTCAACACGCGCGGCTTCCAAAGCGTGCAGGGTGTCCAAACTTCATGTGCATGGTGAACTTGGAAGGGCTGACACAAAAAGCGCATGGAGGTCAGCAGTGCATGCGGTCGATGCTGGGAGGGGCTCACCTGTAAGCACCTCTGACATCTTGCGGTACTTCTATCTTGCTGGGAAGATGGGGCCGCCTGCAGATTAACAGTCATGGAGGTGATCTGATCAGCCATCAAGAGCGCGCTGCGTACATGCTCAGCTTCCGCACTTTAAGACTCACCCTTCCAAATCTGCCGGCAAGATTGCTGCTCCCCGTCCCGAGGAGCCCCATTTCTCAATTTGATGAGACACTCCCAGAGACGTTTGCGCTGTCGACAATGCCGAGGTACTGTCAGTCTGATCGCAGAGACTGTCGCAGCACGCTCCACCTGCCCGTGCGCGCATGGACGAGACATGCCGCACGTTTCAACATCCAACTACCGAATTGATGTGCTAGGACAGTCATAATGCCAATGTGAAGTGGGCTTAACACCACTCGGCACGATATCTCCAGAAGGACAGTTGTGTCTTGCCATGCCAAAATGAGGCCATTGGGATGCCCTTGACATGGTAATACAACTGGAGCCTCCCCTCGCCCCGCCAACCTTTTTTCAATTTACATGCATATGCAGGCAAATTGGTTGAATGTGGGGGTGTCATCTTGCGAGCACGCCAGGTCTGCAGGGTCTGCCTGCCAGCTGCACGATCCACCATATTGCGAGCCGCATTCACGTCACGGTCCCACCTGGACACAAAGGATGACATACCATAAGGATGGGGTTGGGGTCTTGACACTCGTTTATGCATGGAATCAGTGACCACGAAAATCAGTGATCACTGCCTCTTAACTTGTCACAGCAGCAGTTGGACAATTGATTCAAGCCGAATTGTCAGATGCGTGCCTCTCCTTGCTACAGCCTGCTGGCCCTCTGGGGCTGGAACAGTTGCAAAAAGCAAACGTTTGACGCTGGAAGTGTCAGGCATGTGTTGTTGAACTATTGTTGGTGCCCATGACTCAGCAGCGCCATAATTAGGATAGGCACAACAACGGCCTTGCAAATGCGCATCTTGCTGGTCAAGCTGACACCCTTGTCACTGAACACCTTGCGTTTAAGGTCATGGAAGGCGACACCTGCCTGCCGTATGCGCGTGCTGAGCTGTTGCACTGATGATACTGCTATTCTACCAATTGTCCAGTCTGCGTAAGACACCCATGTTCTTGCGAGCCAGTGCTAAAACATTTCACATTTTGATGAGGTTTGCGTGCTGACCATTTGAATTACCCTCGTACGAGCACATTGTGTGCAGCTGCTTTGCTACACATGGCTCCCCACAAGGCCATTTTATGGCAGTGGCAACAAACCACATGCAACTTGTGTGTGGCCTGCATGCGGCATGCTGGCCCAGGCACTTCATGCAAGACAAGTATCGTTCATGCCCCTACCACGCTTGGTGCCTGTCCAGGTGCCGTGGCCTGCCCCAGTGCTGGTGTTTGACCCAAGTGTGTATCAGAGAAAGGGTGTCATGAAGGACAAGCAACACACCTCGCCTGCTGTCACAGACCCTGTGAAGTCCCAGGTGTGGGCTACGCCACGCCATGGCTGCACCAGCGCCAGCAAGAGGCTGAGTTGGCGCACACTGAGGGACTTGCCCACCCAGGTAAGGTTTGAGCGGCCATCAGGCGCTCAATGCAGCACGGGTGGAGTGGCTGATGGGCTATGGGGAAGGGTGGACCAGCGTATAGTTCATTGTCGATCCCTCGCTTTTATTGTGTAGCCCAGCACCATCTCACTTCTCACGCGTGAGAAAACAGATCTCCGATGACCCCGAATCGATCGAGAACGTCTTCAACTGCCTTTTGAAATCGAAAGTGGGCGCAGTGGCGTAAGGGACCAATGTGGGAGAAAGGACCAATGTATGGAAAGCTGCCTGGCAGTAGGGGCAGGGTGATGGCTAGCACAACAGGCAAGGCGTTGACACTTTCCATGAATTGACCGGCGACTGAGTTTGAGAGTTCAGTCTGGCAATGTCATTGCGACACAAGCACGACCCACCACACGACTCATACTCCATGGGCCAGGAAGGGAAGAGACAGAGGACAGCCAACAGCAGGGAATATGCGAGAAATCACATCTGAAAACGGGGTTTGCGTGTTGTCGGCCTGCCACGTGAACTGCCTCTAGCATAGATTGCATTCCCTGATGCCCATGCCCGAGTGACGATCCTGTTTGACCATATGATTCAGTTACAATGGTCAGGCAACGAGCTTTGTCCCCAAAGTCAGCCAAGTAAGTCTAACGCTTGCGTGTGACCTGTCAAACTGTGCGCACTTCTGGCATTCTGCCTTGCACTTCATTATCTTTGCTAACGGGGCGCTTAGGAAGGTGCGCTGTGGGCCGGTAGCTGCACCGGACTCACCAGGCCTTGCTGACTCGGCTGAACTAGAGTGTAGCAAGGGGAATGAAATGTTTGCTGCAGAAGTCTGATCTTCTGCAGTATAAGCTTTGTCCATTTGCGTAGACGTGCTTCATGGTGTGCACTCCCTCCTTGTAAGTATGGCCAGACAGGTTTTGACTTTTGCAGGCACCAGGAAACATCACAACAAGGGAGGGACTCCAACGCGTCCAACCACACCGCGATAGAAATGGTGGTGGTCACCCCTCGAGGTGCCATCCTGACCGCAAACCTCGTGTTCTGGCTTTAAACAGGGTGGCTGCCCTGGTCATGGTCACACCAAGGCTAGTTCATGCTATGACAGGTCAGACAGCAAAGGACATTGCTTTAATGGCGTTGCAGGTGCAGCTACTAGACTGCTAAGCCAGCTCAACTCTTTATCTGTCTGCCTTAACTTCCAGATCTTTTCTTCCTAAACAACTCTGCTGGCAACCCACACATCTGGGCAGTCAATCACGTGATAATGTCACCACAGAAAAGGAATCACTGCTCTCCGTGATCGTGGATAGTTGTCAAACTTCTCTAGGTAGAACTGGTGATGGCGTGCTCCCCTAGGGCCCAGATTGAAGAATGTGAACAGAGCGAAGGCAACGGCAGCCAAGCTGCGGCTGGCCAGCGCATATCCAGTCCACTCAAGGATCTCACTGAAATAATTCCCGGCGGATACAAGGTTGAACATTCCGCCTTGGGGTAATTTGTAACCTGCATACAGAGCATTTGCATGGGGAGTGCGATGCCACGGCAGCATCATGACTGCACGCAGGTGGACTCCTGACATGGTGACGCGTGCTCTCGACTTTGCCAACTACTTCGTATGAAACCCTAGTTGAAGGCACCACATGCGTCCAAACACAACCTGATGACTGGAAGGCACTTGCTACAGATCATAGCTGTGTTTGAGATGACCCTGACTATCACTCACACTTCACCAAGCTGGCAAAGGCAAGCTGTGTGTATACTCATCACAGACATGCTCTTCTGTTCCGTCTGCCCAAGGCTGTCACTCGCCACTGACTGTGTGTTCCACCAGGTGCATGCATGGAAGCACTAAGCGCCCAGCACGTGTATTAGTGCCCACCCACCGGTCTCCCCTGGCTTCCGTAGAGTGACCAGGATATGATCACAATAGATAACATTGAATAGCGCAAAAGCCTCAATCGCCATCCCTGCCGCTGATAACAAGCTGATATGCTGCTGCGGGCTCAACTGGTACGCTAGGAAGTACCCCTGCGTGCATGGTCAACTGGAAGCAGGGGGTCAGTCCGCAGATGCTCCGCAAGGGTCAGAATGGCAGCTTCAGCATTGCTTCTTACAGATGCTGCCTTCATTGCTTCAATGGGCAACCCACCAGCGTCTTTGAGTGCCCACTCTACGACACTTGCCTGTAGGAAGCCGTTCCAGACGCAGAACGTGAAACTCATGGCCCAGATGGACAGCGGCATGTGCTTGTCGTTCTTGATCCTGGGGTAGGACAGGGACACAGCGCTAAGGGGGTCAACTAGGGTGAACGTGCTATGCAGAAGCCTTCATAGCAATGCCAGCAGCCAAGCAATCCCAATGCGTTGTACTCTGCACCCTATGCTTACTCTTGTGCTGTCATCACTGCTGGTACGACGGGTCTCAGATCTGATCTATCTGATGATCCTATCTATTAAGTGACAGGCAACAAAGTTCCTGGCCATGTAATCATGACCAGCAACCACCTGGTACAGTGGGTATGGTTGATAGGACACCAGCCAGACTTCTGAGGTCGGTTTTTGGGCGCATCAAGCGATCATGCTGCGGTCGAGTTTGTGAGCTTGGCAGGTCTCGCACCTGAATGGGTAAATCAGGCTGCGGTAGGTGTAGTGCATGAGGAACAGTGCCGTGAGCCATGTGCGCAGGGAGGAAGGATGCTCGGTGAAGCCCCTCATACCGGCCGACCAGCAGAACCCAGCCGTGAGCAGCAGGGACGGCACCTCCTGTGTCTGCATGCCAGCATCAAGCATGCATGCACAGCCGATCCGTGGGCAACTGATGATCGTGATGGAATGCTCAGTCGCCCACACACTATCCTGATCGCATGGCAGCAAGCGATGTGCCCGGAATCAGCCTGGTGGAGAAACGTGGTGGTGTGCCGACGCATGAATAACGCAGCCTTGAGTGCAGAGAGTGCCTGGCTTCAAGGGCACTTTGAAATGTCTTCACATTGTCGAGCCTACAACAAAGCATGTGTTGTTTTGCTAGGTAGGTGTGTGTCATGTGCTCAGGTTATGATGTGAGCTCAGTAATCGATTCGTCCCGCAGACATCACCTGCTAGACCATGTGTAACATACTTGGTTCAAGAAACTTGGATACTTGGTTCAGGAAACCCTTCATACTGCAAATGATGACTGTGTGCAAAGCCAACAACAACGGCGCTGGGAATGCCTTACTTTGGGGCCTATCCACTCACCAGCCAGGCCATTCTTGTGTTGATCATTGGTCCCCAACCAGACCGGCTGTACCTTCCATAGGGGGCTGTGAGGAACAATAACGAGATGAACGAGGCAACACCAGAAACGATCATAAGGACAGAGAGTTGTGTGTGCAGGGTTTGCAGATCTCTGGGCAGCTGGGCAAGTTCAGCCATCCAGTCCATCTTGAGGCTAGGAACAGGACACAGCGAGCCGAGCTAAACTCGAAGTTTTACGTACTGAAGAGGCTCTGTGTGCAATGCCTCTTATTGCAAGGCTAGGCATGCAAAACGGGGAAAGGAAAAAAGAAGGAGCTTGAACAACTGACGTCACCAACCGACGAAAATCTGAAAGGTTAGTTGCCCGCCCTCGACAGCCACCGAGATTTGCTTTGTCGAGCAGAGGCTCGTTCAGTCAAAAGGGCCACAGATCATGGATTTCACTTTCGCCGCTACGCCTGTTCTCAAGCAGTCGAGGTAATTCGCGCATGTTTTTCTCTAGACATTCTTACGGCTGGCCTGGCCAAAGTTGCCTCCGTAGCACAACTCTATTCTGAGCAATTAATGCAGGCCAAGCAACGGCGACGGCGGCAAGCTGTTCACGAAATGGCTCAACACCACAGACAGATGCCAGCCGAGCCCAGAGCTGCTTCCGAAACAGAGATGCACAACAGGTAGGGCTGTTGATCTGAAGCTCCGTGTGCAAGCAACTGTGTCACGCCTCTTCCTTCAAGTACCTCTGCTGCACCATTCACCACCGTACCAGCATGCTGTTCACCATGGTGTATAATCGCGCCTGCGCACACTATATAGCAAAAGCGTGCATATGCACAGTGTCGCCTGTGTTGTCAAGCATGATTGTCAGTACTGGCACATCTTCACATGCTTTCATCGCCCCTGCACCATGTGATGCCAACCACTGCTCCATGCGCTCCATGCAGCCAATGTGGATGTGATTGATCAAGGCGATCGCTATGAGGGCCACACAGCGGATGTGCTCTTTACCAAGTGGCTGGCCAGCACAGAGGCGGCACTCAGCCCCAACCCCAACCCCACCAGCGGGGCGGTCACACCAGGTAGGCTGCCGGTCACACCAGGTAGGCTGTTCATACAAAACTGCAGTATATCAGACTCGGTTATATCAGTGCAAGTGCACGTCCATGAAAAGCAGGGAGAAAAAGGTGAAAAGGAAAAGGGAATGCCTGTGCAGGGCGCAAGTGAGGGAGGAATGGATGGATGGGCGTTGATGGATCAGCATTCGTGGTCACAAGAAAGGAGAGGGAAAAAGGAAAGGGAGGGGGCTATTGGAACAGAAAGGGGGCATGTGCTGACGGTGTTCGAGCAGAAGTGAAGGACGGTTTAGTTTGGGTTGGTGGCCTAACAAAGCGGGCTGACCTTCCTTTACACACAAGTGAACTGAAAGGTTAGTTTGAGGTGACGTTTGACCCATGCTCTTGTGCTGCGACTGGGCTGAGCATTGGACTGGGGTGGCCAGTGCGTTCTCGCCATAGCAGGTACTGGGCCGCTGCAGCACACTTGCTTTTGCTGCTGTGCAGCCACCGTGTCGCGGTATGCGGGAGCAAGTACCCCGTCCGGCGACTTCCTGGCGCTGCCCGGCCATCCCCTCAGCATGCTACGCAGCGCAACGGACGCCGCATGCCGACCCCAGGAGAAGATCGGCAGCGGCTGGTACGCATCCAGCCCTCTGCTCACAAGATGCGACTTTGGTTCTTGGAGGGACGACGACGGCTCGGACGATGCATGCAGCGAGAGCGATGGCGGCTTCGGCAGCCACGAAGGCTATGACGATGGTCGCGATGACGCAAAGGCGGACAATGGCGAGGCAGTTACCAGGAGCATCCTGCCACGGTTGAGCGACATGCAAGTGTCCTCCGGCAGGTCCCCACAATTAAGCGCGCTCACCAATCAGCAGGATGATATGCTAGTGTCTCCTGCGCCATTCAGCTTTGAGCAGCGCGGCCCTGCACCAGGGCATGAATTGCCTGTCGCCGACCAGGTGGGCTGGGGCAATGGTCGCTCGGAAATTCATGTGGCTGCAGAACCCTAACGTACCTAAGCCCTGGGGCTCGACCGTTGCAGCAAAGGATAGAAGTGACATGTCACATGTGGCATGTGTGCATTCTACTCTAGGTTCTTACCAGTGAAAGGCTGTGTCGAACGATAGCAGGAGCCAGCATGTGCTTGATTCAATTGGTCAGCCACCCAATCCAGGCTTCTGTGCTGGGCCCTGAGATCACACCACACCATGTCCTCCTGCCTGCACCATTTCTTTGCACAGGTGCTGGCCCTCATGGTATCCCCTCCACCCGCAGCCGCAACTGGCCCTGGTTCCCAACAAGGTGCAGCAGGTGCAGGGGTTCAAGGTGCTGCCCTGCACCTGAGCTGGGGCTCGGATGCAAGCGACTCGGACAGCGGGAGCGATGTGGACCTGGGACCCACCTTCACTCCCCTCAGCTGCGCCATGTCCCCCGTACAGGTTGGTTGGGGCCGGACATGAGCACTGTTCCAGGTCTTGGTGCAGGAACATGCATCCTGCTCCTTGCGCCAAAAGGCCTTGCAGGCTGGTCCAACGCCAGAACGGTAATTGGGTGTCTGGCGATTCTAATTCTTGGTGTTCTGCTCTGCAGCCCAGTAAAAGAAGTGATGCAGTGCTTCCCAGCGAACTGGTGCTGCAACGTTCCTGCTCACGTGTTGTGATAAGGAGTCCTGTGCATGCGTGTGTTGCAGGAGCTGATCGGCCTCATGCTGACACCCATGCAGCCTTCACAGCTCGAGTTTGCGCCGTAACCTGCCAAGACAGGAAAAGCACTAGCCCGTGAACAAAAGGGGAATATCGCAGAGTCAGGATATAACGGTCAGCAGAGAACACGCATGTGATTCATCGCTTCATGTCCATGGATGTACAAACGTTTGCCATACAAGACAGTTGTGCCCATTCATGGGTCGTCCGGCGTTTTCCAATGACTACAGCTGTTGGGCGCCATCCTGGCACATGCTAGTGTTCTGCTTGCCTTCTCAGTTTGCTTGGATGCTGACAGATCGTGCTTGGCCTATCATGGCCAGTATTTCTAAATGCCAAAAGGCATTCCTCACCATTTCTTTGTACCAATCTGGGGACATCTTGTGTACATTTTACATCCGGCTGCTAAAAGAGTGCTCGCATGGAGGCAGAGCACTCACTGTCTAGTTGACGGCATGTCAGGAGCACTGAACCTCGACACGAGGGAGCCTGGTTTGCGAATTCAAGGTTTGCGCAGTTTCAACATGCAATTGTTCCAGCCAGTGACGCCAGCAGTACCATCAAGCAGCATTGAGCTGGTATTGAATTTTTAGTCCTTGGGCCTTGGAAGTCATCCTACACAGGTTAGGTAGCTGACATGGCACGTGTAATTCTGGATTAGCAGCAGGGGCAGGAGGCAACCTCTGCTTCTTGAGCACCAAACGGTGGCTGAGAAGGAATGGAAAGAAGTTAGCCTGGGGGTACAATGTGCTGTGTGGTTCTCACCGGTGCCTGTGTGTTGTGTAAGATGAGCAGTCGGCTGCGTAGGATGTAGTAGTTGTGCCACCTTTGATATCAATGTGACGATTTGCGACAATGAGCTTGAAGAGCTAATTGAAGTCTAGACCTTGAACTACACATCAACTGTCGGACTTGCCAATTGCAACTCACAATTTAAAGGGCAAGCAGCAATTAATGATCAAATATCGATGTCTGCACCCGAATAGCCACATGTGTCGACCAACTTGCCCGTCATGTCGGTTCGAGAAAACGAAACCAGGCTGGAACAAAGAACGAAACTGGCGGACAATTGAATGAAACAAAAGTCAACTCGAGCAAGCAATGGTTGTGGCATACATGCAGTGTCCGCACACAAGCAGCAGCATTGTTAATGATATGATTGCAAGTACGACAGTCTTGAAATGACCACTGTTTCAGAACTGGCGAATTAACAGAATTCTACATTGGTCTGGGTTGAGTTGAGTCTAGAATTATGCACCAGGTTTCCCAAATGGCTTCATCCCGCCCTGACCTACACCCTGATCTTCATTTGCATTACACAATCTGCTCCCAAGCCATAGTATCAGTCAACATTGGCAGACAAGCTGCCTAAGGCACACAATTCAAGCGCGCTGCTTCAACGCTCCAACTTGTTCAACCATCATCATCCCTTGTGTGCATCGGCCACCCAGTTCAGGCGTCAGCAAATGGTTGCTTCAACCTGCTTGATGCAGTGTGCACAAGACTTCTACTGAGTACATTCTTCAGTACCCCATAGTCGGAGCGAAGACTCGTTGACTGCCAAAAAAAGGATGTTTGTCAGTTCTGGGACAGGTTCCAAGATCGCCACTGGGACCAGGTGTTGGACGTGTTGATAGTGAGTGACCCGGTGGGTCTTGGAGTTAGGCCATGTATGGGATTTAGACCCGGTGGGTCTTGGATTGACACACACACAAACACACGCGTGTATGTGCTGAGACACATCGGTTTCAATGCCAGTCCCAGGAATCGTCCCAGAACTGGCAAACATTTTTTTTTGCCTTAGCGCAGAGAGCTGTTCAATTGCAGGCTCAGACCAGGTTTGGCTGGCCAATGGAGGCGCGTAGCCTGTTCCATGCCTTGCCACGTGGATCAACCTGCAGGAAGACAACAACAACAGTTGCATCAGCACGTGGGCAGTACAACAGGCCACCCATCATTCTCGTGGCGCAAAGAGGCCAGTACTAGCTTCTTCTTTTAACACCACCAGCTGGAGTGCGTGCACCGAGGAATGCCATGTACTTGAATGCATCCTTTAGCACAGCCAGCTCCATTCACAACAAATGCTTTCCACCTGCTTCAGCTGCCCATAGCCTTCCTCAAGCACAGCCTTAAATACCTGTGTGGCAGCTGTGAGTTCGCCCCACACAGCATAGTCCACACAACCATACATAAACACATTTGTACATGTGAAGCTCAAATAGCGTGCCTACATTACTTGTAACCTGAAAGTTGGCTCAGCACTGTTCAGTTCACTCACCCTTCTGGGCGCTTGGATGACCACTGGGATGGGCAGCAGCACGTAGTGTGTGTTCACAAGCCCAACTGTCAGACCGGTGTAGCCTGCAACGGTTTGAAGGACAGGCAAGGCACATCAGCGGCTCAGAGAGTAGTCACGCAACAACAACTTGCGTGGCCGGCCCACACCGTCTGAACATGAAACTCACCGCAAGACTCAGAGAGTGGCACGCGCAAGGGCTTGGGATGGGCAGTTGTAACTTGCTCAAGATTGCAACGCATGTGCTACAACAAGCTTGCTGGAAAGCGGCTCACACCTGAGAATGCGGCGTGCACTGCATTGTGCGCCAAGATCTTGCAGTAGATGCGGTCTGTGGACGTGGTGGGAATGGCGCGAATCATGTAGGTGGGATCGATGAACTTGACGTCTGCGTCCTACATGTGCAACAAGCAGCAACAACACGCAAGGACGAGATTGAGTTTGTGACAAACCAGCTACAGCAACACGTTGTTTCCTAATTGTCTGCTGTGCAACACGCAGAGGCAGGCAAAAGTCGTCTGAACTGAAGTCCACGCATGTGCTTGTACATGTGACAAAGATGCCTCTCATTTTATGCAACAGCAACAATAATGAGCGAGTCCCTGGCCTAACGCCATAGCGAAAAATGTCCTGGATGCAGTACAAAACCATGCGATCAACTCAGTTGGTAAAGTGCTCCCGTACACGTGTGAAGGTTTGCAGGTGACTATCATGCAGCATTACGCGCGTCTCTTGTACTGCTTGCCACCTGCAACCAACCCACTTTGAGCCCTGGGTGTGCCTTGATCTGCGACTTGAGAAATTGCCCGATGTCCCTCAGGATGGGGTTCCCGCTGGCGTCGGTGCCCAGGTTGCCGTCCTCTAGTAGGTCCTGCGGTCAGGACAACAAATCACTTAAATTTTGACACATCAGGCGACCCAGCACACTGGCATGGCCGCCCCACAGTGACACACGCACGGCTCGTATGCTTCTTGTGAGTGTTTTGTGGGGTGAGCCCCTGTTGTCAACAATTTCCTGGTTGCCCCTTACTGAGACCAGCGAACAAACCATGGGGAGAGAAATCCGCCCAGTCTGAGCTGTGGAGTGTCACTGTGGAGTGTCACATGCAGATGGACCAGCGTCACTGTCACTGTCACCTCACCTGGCCTGCTCCCTCCGCCACGCAAACCACTGCATGACCCTTGTACTTGATCACCGACTCGATGTGGTCCATCAACGCATCCAGCTTGAACGGCACCTCGGGAATGAGACAAGCGTCGACCACGCCTGTGTGCACATGCACCACGCACACGTGCTGTAATATGACCCAGCAAACGGTGACAGGACCTGGATAACATTGCCAGTGGACTGAAGAAAGCAGTTCTTAGTTCTTGGGCAGAAGTTCACTCGGCCAGCAACAGCACCAGAGTATCATCAGTAGGTGCTGGTGCGATAAACATGCTGCCGTGCACATTTTCGACTCGAACTGTGAAATAGATGCCCGCCCAGAATGGCGTGTCACGCTGACTCTGCAGAAATTTGCCATGTTGAATGCATGTGGCAACCACACATGCAATGCCACGTGAAGAAATGCAAATAGGCCGTACCTGATGCCATGGACGCCTGCATGGCGATGAATCCCGACTGCCTGCCCATGAGCTTAACCAATCCCACGCCCTTGTGTGCACTGCCCGCCTCCACCTTGGCGGCCAGCAGGGCGCGCTGGGACTCCTCGACAGCAGTGTCAAAGCCAAAGCACCTGCGACAAAGGAAGGGGAGGGGGCACATGCATGTGGTTTTGGTGCTTGGCGGATGGGCACAGGCTTGATGCAAAACGATGCACATGCCAGGTGCAAAACAATGCACATACCAGGTGCAACAGCACTCCTTAAGCTGCTGAGGTCACTAGTACTACATGAACCAAAATGACAGCATATGTGATTGTTGCCATGCATGGATGAAAGCAGATTGAAGCACCAGCTACAACATGCGTGGCGGCGCGCCCATGCTAGTCAATCCTGTCAGGCTTCCTCTTGCCACGTACTTGTCGATGAGCAGAATGTCGTTATCGATAGACTTGGGCACGCCCACCACGCAGCAGTTGACCTCGTGCTGCTGGCACATGGCCTGGATGGCGTTGGCCCCCGCATTGCCGCCGTTGCCGCCGACCACAAAGAGCATGTCAATGCCCCACATATCGATGCGTTTCACAATCTCCCTGCACGCAATGCCATGAGCAGCAGCAGACCTGATGTGCGATGTATGAAGCCACATCTGCAGTGCCTTACGCTGTTGGTTGCGCAGCCAAGCTTTACGTAATATGCTACCGTCAGTCAGGGTATTCAGGCCGTATGATGGCAATTACTTATGCGGCCACGTGTGGCACGTGCCTGGCCCAAGCAAATCAATGTGCGGGCCAGTCAGTGCGTCAACATAACCCCTACATCCCTGACAGGCGCGCTACCTGATGTTTGCCCCTCCTCGGGAGGTGCCCAGGATGGTGCCCCCCTGCAGTTGAATGCCGTCCACGCTGCGCTTGGTCAGCACGATGGGCTTGGAGGTTGGGTCGTAGAAGCCCCTGGAGAGCACAGCAAGGTCCTTCACGTGTGGGCATCAGCCTCAAGGCAACCATGCTGAACGATTCTTGAACACAATCAGGTTGCAAGATTCATAGCAACAGCCCGCGTGCTGGAGAACAGGTGGACACGGCCCTTTGGGTGTGCAGCAGCAGTACAGCTCCTGCTCAGGCTCATCATGGCAGGGTGAGGCAGAAAGGCAGAGAGGAGGCAACGCAACGATTTGAGAGCACAGGCCACATTCTGAGCAGTGCCTGGACAACGTCCTCAGCCTCACAGCCTGCTACACGTCACACACAAGGCGTGACCAAGCACCAGCCGCACCTGAAGCCGTACTTGATGCCTAGCACCTTGCCCTCCGGCACGCCATAGTCCTGCACAGCGCACAACCAAGTGCAACAGACACTGTCATCACCGTGCGTGTCACGTCCTGGGTGTTACTCATCACGAGCCACTCAGCCATGCGTTGTATCAATGTTGCATGACTCAGCTATGTGTTGCAGTCGTGATCACCTAATCTGTGACCATACCAGCAGTTGAATGCCAGTGCAACACAAGCCCAGCCAGACTTCGTGGTCAGACCCTAATTGGCAGCATCAGTCGATTGTGAGTTTACCACCTCTCACGCCTGCCTGCAAACACCTGCCGTCCCACCCACAGTGAGCTTGTTGACGATGCCCGCCACCACGTCATTGAGCCCAGGGCACAACCCGCCGCACGTCACAATAGCAGCGGTCACCTGCACCGGGCAGCTTGCACCAACACAGGCATGAGACGAGCTCAAATGTCCATTCAACAGGATGCAAAGCTAGCCTGTACCGATAGCAGATCCTGCTATCACTGCCAGCCTTTTACAACGTACTATGCAAATTGTTCGACTTTCATCAGGCCATAGGGTGCATTTGGCACGCTGGTGCTGCTGTTGCTGATGCACTTGTTGCCCTACCTGTGCTGGGTCAAAGTAAATCTCCTTGCGTGCCCCTGCCCGCATGGCCCAGGGGGGCAGTGGGATGGTCAGTTGCTCCATAGAGGCCTCCATAACCGACCCATTGCCCTGTGTACCACTGGCCGTCATCGGGCCACCGCCAATCACCCTTGACCCAGCACCAGCCGATGCCGTCGATGCAAACTTCATGGAGTTCAGGGCCACACGATCAGCATCATCCACTGCATATGCATGGCAGGTGGATAATAAGAATACCCTGGCTGCTTGCATGCAACTTGGCTGCTGTCCTGGAGAGACAATAGACCCACCAAAACCGCCTCCGAAGTTGTTGTGACCTGCAAAAGGGCTTGCCCTGCAGATGCGCAGTTGGCAGGTAGCTGTCAGACACTGTGTACATGGGACCAGTGGGAGATGCCCCCCAGTCTGAATGCCAGATGCAATGATTGCCTCAGTAATTTGCTTCACCTTGGAGTAAGCTTCTCTCGCAGGTGAGGCACCTCCAAGACAGCATCTGTGTTGCCTGCATGGCAGGGTGGGTTGTGAATGTTAACTCTCAAGCTCAGCGAGGACATCTTGAGACATGTCGATGAAGCTGCTGCTCAAGTCTGATTTGCAAGATATGTTAAGGCAACAATCAGCATGCCGAAAGGCAACACTCTGCGACACAGGTGTGCAGAGTTCCGTAACCGAGCGTACCCAAGTCAGCAGGTGTATCTATTGTGAAGGCAGTGACCTTCTCCACGGACTTGCAAACTGGTCTTGTTCGCGAACGCTTAGCTGCAGGCGATGACTTAGTGACCACCCTTGGCAGCGCGGCAGGGGCTAGCGAGCGCTGGCCTTGCTGAGTCCTGAGCGCGTGTGGAGCGTTACAAGGAATGCTGAAGGCATTCATCAGCTCGAAAGCCTTCATCGTGGATCTGGTACGGAAACCCTTTGAGTTATTGAACTAATTTGACGGAACAGTGGCGATGTCGGCCTGCTCAGGCACAGATGTGAGCTACCGTACTTATAAAACTGTTCTGCTTCATCACTTCTGCTAACGACCGTGAACTCTCCTCATCTCCTAACGATCGCGAACTCACCAAATGTAAAACCGCCCGAACCCTTTCGGTTTGGCCCTTGGACTTTCAGCCACTCAGTAAAAGCCACCACTTGCCTTTCATCGCCAACGTCCTGGTATCAAACTTCATGCATGGTAGTGACCCTAGGGTATGTGCGCGTGCATTGGTTGCTGCAGCTGCTACCCTAACTCTAACCTACCCTACCGTCGCTGATCTCTGAACGTGAAATGTTTGTGGACCGGCCTGTGCGCGGCAGATCACTAGCTGATGCACTGACAAACAGCGCTTTGTGAACTCGAACAATAACATAACATTCAACCAGTTAAAAAAAAGAAGCTGAGCATAAGTAGATGAAAATCGAGGGTCGGCATACATGAAAAGAGAAGAAGCACTAGGCTAGCAGTGCTGAACTCAATAATTAACTAGGGCACTATAAAAGCCTGCCAGTCATAAGCATTAAGAAATGGTGAGAAAGAAGCCCATTGAAGTATCGCTCAACCATGCTATGTACGTAATAGGGGCTTGATGCCTTTATAGAGGTGTTTGGATAGCTAACTTGTTGCTGCAATGGCTGCGGGCAGTTCGTACATAAGGCACTTGAAGGGGGGCATCACGCTTGGGTAAGAGTCCAACTGGTCGTGGTCTGGCCTTAAACAGGGTGGCTGCCTGGTCATGGTCACACCAAGGCTAGTTCTGCTGTTCGTGGTCATTTCAATACAAGCTAGTTTGTATTCTAGGCCTGGAGCTGCATGCCGTGGCCATCTTGGCGGTCAGTGCCCTCTTGGCTTCCAATGAGTGGATGAGGCAGGGCTGCAAAACACATCCACGTGCGGCCTCAAGCTGCTGCGGCCGGTGGCGCTAACCGCAGCTCTGGCGCTCCGTTTTCCTGAAGCATACACAAGGCGAGGACTTGGACTGGTCGACAATGCCAGGCATCATCAGCGACGTGCATGGACTGGTCGACAATGCCAGGCATCATCAGCGACGTGCATAAGGTGAAGAAGTGGCCATGTCATGCACCTGAAATGAATCAATCACAGCCAAGGTTGGTTACCAGTCTGGTGATCAGCTTCATCTCACGATTCCAACCTCTAGGATCATACCTTGCCAGTACTGATGACAGGTGAATTCGTGGGCTTGTCGGTCCGGTGCTGTTGCGCCTGAGGAGCGTCCCCCTGGCTGGTCTGGGCTGTTAGTGTGAGGGCGCTGGAGAGCAGCAGCAGGGCCGGGCACAGGCCGTGACGCAGGGACAGGTCCAGCCAGGCCTGTGGGGGCAGGCAGCACAAGGCAGCATGGCAAAAGGCACAGTGTGTGATATTCCAACCTACACCTGACGCAGGTCTTGGGACTGTCTACCAAGCAGGATGAGACAGACCCTAGAGACAGGAGAGTTTTGGATACAATCCACAGTGGGTACGTCTACACAGTGTTCCAGGCAGAACCGGTTCTAAGTACAGCCATGGCATTTTCTCAGCGCGTCCCAGTGCACTAGATGGTTGCTGCACGGGCTGGCGGGCTGGTTTGAGTCCAGCACAACGCCAATGGGAAGTAGTTGTCTACACCAGTGACAGGACATCTGCAGTGAGGCGAGCACGTGTCGCTGGGCACTTGTCCCTGGGCACTTGTCCCTGGGCATCCTCCTCACCTGCATTTGCCTTTGCATGAGGTCCATGGGCCCGTCACCGCTGAGTCCGCGGGCGCGGCATGCCGCTCGCAGCTCGTCGGCTGTCATGTTTTGAAGGCCTGAAGTCAGACAGAACCGCACATGAGCGCTTAAGGACCCAGATGAAGCTGTCCAAGCGCGTCGGATCAAAGCTGCCCGGCTCAACAGGTTCCTTGACATAGTATGCAGGCTCAAATGAAGCAGGATCAACTGTGACCTGGTACCCAGTAGCAATAGCAGTGATGCTCTACCTGCCATTGGAGCTGCACCACACCTGTTGTGTGCCGATGGCGAGCTACTCCCACACTTCAACACAAAAATGACCACAATCACTATAAGTACAAGCCTAGCTATATAGTAACTAGCTGCCGCACCTTCTTGTTCAATCTCTTTGTCATCCTTTTGTATCCTGTGCACGTGGCTGTTCAATTGCGACCGCATGAGGCCTGCGGGGGCCCAGGTGGCGACACCAGCAAACTGGCACATGGCCACCAGCTGTGAACATAGGGCAGCACAAACTGATGTAGATTTTGCCACTGACACGCTCACAACCAGACTCTGGCTCTGGTATATTCTGAAGGACAAGCAACAGGCCAAGGATCCTGGCTAGAAGGATCTCGTGTCTCCATGTCGTAATCCATTTTCACGTCTGTGCAGATCCTACTGGCTGCAGATCAAGTGCTTGAGGTGGATTCCATCCTTGCAGGGCGTGTGCCAGCGTGTGTGCGCATGAGCTGTTGCACGTGACCCACCTGCTCCCTGGTGCAGCGCTCCCAGGCCATCCGGTCCCCGAGCAGCCGAGCCACCATCAAGACGTCTGTAGTCGCAACCTGCTGGCCTGTGCGTGCCTGTCAATGCAACAACAACAAGGAACAACAATGTACATTGTAGCTGTACTCTTTGCTCACACTTCCCTGCAACTACTGTAGGCAAATAGGAAAGCTCATAATGCCCATGGCAATACAACAACAATGTGCATTCCGAGCTGAGCTGGCACTGAAGTGCACATGCTGGGCTTGTCAACCCCTGTGTCAAACCAGCCTCGGTTGTTTAACTCAGCAACCACACCTGTCTGTAGTTGTAACTCTGCTCACATTTCAGGCTGGTTCAGGCTACGCTACTGAAGGTTCAGGCATTGTAATACTTAAGCAGGGTGTGCCCCTTGCAAACTGACAATTATTGGCACAACATTGCGCTCGTACACGCTGGGCTTGTGATTAATTGACACCTCTCTGTAGCTACAACTCTCTTTGGTTTCTATTGCACTATGATGGCCCAGCACAAGAGCTGATAGTGCCCATGGCTTTCTTACAGTCGTCCTTGACCCCTTGCCCTGCCACTCTCCCTCACCTTCCTCATGACCTGATTGAACTCCTGCACTTCCTCCTGGGTGTTGCTGCCATCTTGCACCAGAGCTGTAGACATGTCCGCCATCATCGCCTGCAGGCGTGGTCAACACACCAGGGTGGCTGCTGAACCTGCACAGCTGTGGGTGTGTGGCTCCACATGCCTTGCTTCTTGTCGCATCGCCGCGTTGCCTGTCCCAGACCGCTCTACCGCGCTTCAGGCAGTTGGCAAGTCCCACACCTTGCCCACCAAGCCACAGGGGCTTTTGCTCAGTGTTACAATCCCGCTAGCTCTTGCGTATGCAGCATCCTGCCCCTTGAACTGACCCTGGCCAGTCTGCCAGCCAGAAACGCATTCACAGCTGCCAGGCTTCGCCCACATCAACTACCGAGGAACTCCCAACGTAAGCCTCACAATTTGTTCTGTTCTGTTCTGCGCATCCACCCTCTTCCCTGCCCCAGCCGCTGGGCTGCGCTGCACACACACCCTCCGTCCCCATGCCCCGCACATGGCTTGTCCCACCTGCAGCTTTCTGGCCGCCTGCCTTTTCTCCTCCATCCCTCTCCTCTCCTCCTGCTCCCTCCTTCCCTTGTCCTCATAGGTGGAGGGGAGCATGCCGGGGAACAGACGCAGCAGCACAGGCAGCGCTAGCTCCATGAAGGGGAGCACCTGCACACAGCATGCATATGCATATGCCTGGACCATAGTTGCACTGACTCTGCTCAAGGCATGTTATTGAACTCTTACACTGGTACATGACCGTCCAGGTGTCAGACTGTGTAATTGGATACCAGGGACCGTTGAGGGGGTCAGCTCGTGAATTGCTATCCTATGTCATATACTAAGCCATCCCAGGCCCCTGGTAACCAGCAGCCGGCTAGGCAGCACTGCATCCAGGTTCAATCCCTGCACTCACTATGATCACAATCATGGGTATGAGCTTGACCATGTCCGCTGATGTGCGCACGACCTGGGCCCGTTCACGGCGGGTGAGCGGCCGACCGGTGACGGCTCTGGCTGCGTAGCGCGAGGCCAGCCCCATCTCGTGGCCCAGGACTTTTGTGCCCGCCTACATGCACACACTCGCACATGAACACCAGTGACTGTGTAGCCAATGCATACACACGCCCGTCAAAACACGTGTGTCAGTGAGTGCTACTGCTGATCATCAAATAGCACACTGCTGGACTGGGGCTGCTGTCGTTTCCACTGGGTCTTCAGCTGTACATGTCCACTTACAAGATATGGAATGCACCTGGCATAGCCTGGAATGTTGTGGTCAGCGTGTGCCAGTCATCAAACCCTGCCTGGCGCCTTTTCCTTGTTCCGTTCCTGTCCTGACCCTGCCCCAGGCCTCACCCAGTAGAACTTGGCCTCCCGTTTGACTGCAGCCCACGTGCCCTGCCTCCACCTGGCCCAGTCCTCGCCACTCATGGCGCACAGGGCGGCCAAAGCACGCGGCACACACAGGAGGAGGCGCCACAGTGCGAGGAAACAGAAACCAATCCAAGACGTGCTTGCTCTGACCGCCTGGGATAAGAGCGATTGGCGTATTGGGGGCTCTTCATCTGCACATGGGCCACGAAGCACGCAACTTCGAAGAGCGATGGCAGTGACTGTGCTCTCAAGCATGGAAAACATGCCTTGATATCAATGGTTGCCAAACAAAGAAGGTGTGCCTGTTGGCCTGACTGAAACTTGAATGAGTCAGCAACAGCCACACAAGCAGCCGTCAAAGTGCACCTGTCAAGTCTTGAGCGCCCTGTGCTGCCACTGAAACATGAGGGCGATCCAAGCGCCGGTGTGGATGGCGCTGCATGGCGGTTGAGTTGGCTGCATTGAATTTCTGGCTCCATGGACGCATGCGGGGCACAGCCACACTTGCATGGCTGCAGGTTGGCGCCTTGGGTGTGCTCGCTCGGCTATGGGGGCATGCTTGCAGCATCCCAGTTGCCTGCTGTGAAGGCACCTGATAGAAAGTCCAGTTAAGTCTTTGAACAGCCAATGCGAACGAGGCTGTACATCCTGCCTCCTAACCTCAAACTCTTGGAAACGGACAAAAACCTCGACTCACTCTGAGTGCGCGTCAGAACTATAACAGCACACCGCCGTAGAAATGCGCGTTCGAAGACGCTGCTAACATCGCGAGAGGATGTGTGTTGTGCGAATAATGCGAGTTTTGCCGGTATCTTTGCGTGTCCGGTCAAAGTTGGGATTGACCGAGCGGCAAACGCCTTACATTGATTAACCGAACATTTGCCTGACGACTGCTGGCTGGCTGGCTTGAGAACGTCGTATCCACGGCGTGATACGCAGACTGTGGGCCGCAGACAGCAAGGTGGGTGGTTCCGGCAGCTAACACAAGCTCTACTCTGCCACGAGTGCACCTGCACGTTCAATTTGCAGCTGTCGGCAGTCCCAACAACTGGTCTACAGGCTGTGCTCCAGAAGCCTGGCAAAGCAAGAAACAAGCCTGATTGTATTTGAAAACATTGGTGCTCTGGAGCTTGCAACCTCACATCCATCTGTCATGCCAGCCCACTTCGCAATTTCTGCACGGCTAGGCTCTGCTGGGTGGTGAGGCTGAAATGTGCTCAGTGCTTCGTAAACTTCAACATGCCTTGTCGCTACATCACACGACATACTGTGCGTACTTCTGGGGCAAATGACACTGAGTCTCCAAACACTGCCAAACCTCACATACTGCACCGTCGTAATCGGTACATCATCATGTAAATAAGCGAGGTTACAGACAGAGGCACAGTTTTTGCAACTTGTGCGAGTAGTCGACATCTGCGTTGGACGTGCTTCCTGGTGTTCACTCCCTGTGCGTACTTGTGGGGCGCGTGATTTGCGTGAACTTCAGATATTCCGTGGTGTGCACTCCTTCCTCGTAACAGTTCACACCCAGGTTGCGAAGCCAGGCAATAGGGCAGTTTGACTCTTCGTGTGTTCACGAGCTGGACAGGTAACAGTACCTCGTTCACTCTGGTATGTCAGATTACAGGCAAGCCAAAAACAGGAAGCAGAGTGTTTCGTTCAGCTTCATTTGTGTCTATCATGGTCTTGAATTACTCTGGCAGTCCTGAACATGTCTGCCTGATCTGCTCTTGCATAGTGCATGGTAAGTATGGCTGCACCCTTCATCTGCATGCATGACAGGTGCATGGCAATGTCACCGTGGCTTGTGTACACAGGCGTCAGTTTAGTATGACATCATGATCACGACAGGACATGCCTTGTCGACCCAGAACACCACCCATCTCTTGCACGTGGCATAGCATCATCTCAAGTTGATGTCAAGCAATGCCCACAGCACGCAGACCAGGTAATCCAATACATGTGCCCACGGCAGCAGCACCCTGGCAGCTGCTGCAATAAAAGTGCCCCTCCAAGTTAGGCAGTCAACAACACTGTGGGTAGCGGGATCCGTTTGCTTGAGGTGTCACATCGTGAGGCGCATGCGCCACATGCACGTGCCGCTGGCCTCACCTGAGCAGGTATGTGGTGATCCTGTAGCCGGTCTTAGCCTGGAACACCTGCGCACAGCCACACATGCAAGTGCACATGATCGGTACAGCTATGGCAAGACATGTCCAAGCCCTTGTCAAGGCTTGTTCTGCCAATACAGCTCAGCTGTTCAGGCTGGGCAATATATTCAAGGCCTAGTTTAGCAGGTTAGACCAGCCAACAATGCATTTGTTGCGCTGCCATCCCTGTGCATATGTACTGTATAGACATACCGAAACTCTCAGTAAGTAGTCGCTCTGAACTCAAAAGAACTCATGTAAGGCTTCCCAATGCTTCTTTGATTGCACCGGTAAATCCATGTGCCAGCCTCTGAAAACATGGCCTAAGCCTCTGAAAACAAATAAATAATGCCTAAGTGCATTACCTCGTTGGCATGCGACAGTCTAGCAGGACATTGCTTGCACCCCGCAAAGCCATGGAATGTCTTACTGCCCGGATCTAACAGCGTTCACGTTAATCAGCTAAGCTTCTGCCGCCCACCATCCCCTAGTCTGCATCCAGAGCCCAACATTGCGCATGTGATCCTGCATGCCGTCCTCAGTGGGCTGCCCAAAGTACCCCTAGTCTTCTTACCGCAAACAGCTTGAGTGTCATGTAAGCAGTGGCCGCCACCAGCAGGTAGCAGAGGGTGTTGCGGGTGGGCTTGTTGCGCACGCGCGGCACGGCAAACGTCAGCAGCGACACAGCCACGGAGAACAGCACGTAGCCTGAGCCAACAATGAACCCTTCCATGCCCAGCTGGCCGTTCCTGAGGCAGGAAAGACAACGAGGAAACACAACGTGGGCAGCATGGACTGGCAACGTAAGCATGCGTGGAACATGTGTATGATGGAAAGCATGTGACGGTATGCATGCTGCACAACATGACACATGCAGAAGGCTGAAGGGCTTGGGAATGCCGAGCATGGGCTGCTATAACTTGTCTAGTTCTTTGTTGTCCACATGCATGCACAAGCCCTCAAACAGTCATCTCTGGTCTGATGCCTACTCCTGTCATGGCTGCTCCTGTCACTGTCCTGCTTGGACCCATGCAGGCTCACCATTCGACCCTTGCAGCCCAGCCAGAACACAACAATTCCGGACCTTCTGTCCATAAGTTCTTCAAATCCTGTGGCCTGGGCTGAGCATCGATTCACGGCCATCATCAGAGGCCATGCCTTCAGCCTTACACCACGGCATTGAGCGCGGTGGCCAGCAGCCCATGCACCTGACCTGGGTAGCCTGAGTTGCCTACCTGAGTTCAACCACCATCCCAAGCGTGCCAAAATGTGTCAATCGCACCTGCTGCTTAGGAAGAATTGGATCCTGCCGTTCTTGTCCCGCATGAACAGTGGCATGCCACGGATGATGTTGTACATGCCACCAGACACTGAAAACCAGAAGATGGCGATGGCTCCAATTGCATAAGGCAGCGGATGGTGGATGACACCAGACACCCACAAGCCATATAGAAGGGCCAGCGCTGCTAGCACAGCACCCAAGACCATGAAGGGAAAGAAGGGGCTCTTGTAGATGCTGGGCCGGTCAACCTCGCCAGCCACTAGGCCTGTGCGCTGAAAGAATTCGAGAATGGCCTCTGCACTCCAGGGGTACTTGGCCTTGCCCCCCATGGTCTGAAATGTCATCTTTTCCGAGTCATCTATAGGCATTTGAGTCAAGGAGAGTTTCATGTTGCCTGGGATCCTGAAGATGTAGGGTACCTGCAATGAGGAACGGCAACAAGGAGGCGTGCATGACAGCACTATCCATGGTGTGACAGCGGATAGCTACTGAGCATTGCCAGTGCCACTTTTTCATGGCATGCAAGCAGGATTGTGCATGGATTGTGCATGCAGGCCATGCGTAGTACAGGACAGGTAGCTGAACCAAGGCAAGTTCATGACTGCCCAGTGGTGCATGGCAGGCTAGTGCCTACCTGGGTGGCTCCCAGAGCTTGAAAGAACCTCGGAGCCTCCTCAAACAGAACCTCAACAAAGAATGCTGCGTCTGGATCTGGGCCTGACCGCACAGCTTGGGATGCAAACCCAAACTCCTGCCGTAAGGGTTGCATCTGAAGCTGCGGGTTGTCCATGACTTGTTTCGCGTTCAGAAAGACAATGAGCGTGTAGGGCCGCTGCTTGGTGGCTCCAAATCGTTTAATCGCGGCTTCATCGCATTTGATAACTCCATCTTTGGACTGGCCCCGCAAGTGCTGTAGCTCCGCCACCAGGTCTGACACCTCGGTAGCAGCCTGAGTCCCGACAATGAACAACAACGCCAATGCAAGGCTGATCCGCTTGCCACAGCCCACCAGACCTTGCATCGTGTCTGATCTACGTTGTGCAGATCGCTAAGGGATTTCTGTACATATCAATAACAAATGCGAAGGTAAAACACCCGGCATGTGACCAACTACAACATCTGATCGCTGCCTTGGCCCAGAAACGAGCAAAACCCTAATGACAGATACCAAGCGCCAAGGCACAACTTGAAAGGCCCAACAAGAAAACTTGCAGAGTGATCACTGCTAAAGCTATGCTGATGTTGGCACATCCCTCATTGTGGCTTCATGAGGGGCCTGCAGAGGCCTGGGCCACTGCCTGCTGGTCGCAGACAGAGGCTTCAAATGTATCCGCTGATCGCTGCATCTCAATGATGACACGCTGCATTTCCTCCCTCCGTTTCCTCAAGTCCTGCAAATGCAGGCATTCATGGCAAGTGCTCACCAAACACTTTCTTTTAACGTGACCTCTTGCTTCACGAACAATGTTAGACACACACATCAGAAAGGGGACGTGCTAAATGGTATGGATTTCGCACAGTGTAGAGATGCGTTCACACCCAAGCAAGCACAGTGTGCACCGTAACCTACCTAACCCTACCAGTAACCAACTCGCTGTGAGGAGCATGGGGTGACAGCCACAGGAACTTGCTAACACGGTTACACTCACCTTTACATGCGAGTAGCAGTGCATTCAATGTTTGCAACATCAAGTCATTTGCGTGGACGTGCCTCCTGGTGTGCACTCCCAACTCACCTCAGTCAGCTGCTTCCCTGCCTGTTGTGTGTTAGACTGTAAGGCACTCAGCTGCGCTCTCAGATCCTGGCAGGTCGCGTTTGCAGCACTAGCCGCTTGCCTGCTGGCACTTATATCGGCCACGAGATGCACGTTCTGGGCCTGGACATTGCAACAGACTCGTGCACGGTCATGCGGTTCAATTGCAATCCAGTACGGTCAGTTTGCACCAGTTGTGGGCTTTGCACGCTGCCTCTTACGGTGCACTCTAGGTAGCAAAGGTTACTGTTATGTTGTGCATGCCGCTTTGCACTCCAGCACTGGCCACTGCAGATAGCTGAGCTGCCGATGCTCTAATTTTGATATAAACCTGCTTGGCTGCACGATGGGAGTTGGCATGTAATGCATGCTAGACTAGACACAGTCCAACCCAACCCAAACATTCAGTCAAGGCATTCCAAGTGCCATGGTGTACTCCTTTGAGCTGTGTTCAACTTCCCAAATACCTTGGACATGGCCAGCTCTGCCGCCTGAGTGGTGTTCTGGTGCTGCGCTGCCTTGAGTTCAGCCGTGCGCTGCTCCAGCGCCTCCCGCAGCTCTGCCTCTCGGCCCGCCGCCGCCTCAAGCTGGGTGGCGGCGCTGTGCTGGGCCTGGGCCAGGCGCTCACGCCCCTCCACCACCTCACGCTCCAGACCCCGCTGGACTTCCACACACCTGGACAACAATGCATAAGATACCGGCAATGGTGCATCACAGATGCAGTTGGACCTAGCTAAACCTCCGCATACCTGCCTGCGATGCTGCAATAGAAACAAGAGCCAAACCAATAGCAATAGCACATGTCTCTCTCCGGACTGTAAGGCAAACAAAACTTCTTGCACTGCTTTCGAGGAAGAATGGCTCCTTGACCACACAATCTACGCTAGTCCGTAACAATGCTGACTGACAAGGCTCTCTGGAACGACAGCAGGCATACTTGGGTTGCATCAGACTTGGGCACCTACCGTGTATTCTCAGTCCGAAGGGCCTCCAGGGATGCCAGCAAGGTGCTGATCCTGTCAGCCTGCTCCGTGGCAGCTATATCCTTGGCCGCCAGCCTCTGCTCGAACTGACTGGTGCTGCGCAGTGACTCGGCCTGGCAGGCCTCCAGGGATGTCTTCAAAGCGTGCACATGGGATTCAAGCTCCCTGCAAATGTCAAAATGCATATCACTTGCCAGTCCTGCATGTAGCACAGCGTCTGTGTCTGACAGGGTGTCGCACAGGAAGGCGCAGCTTGCGGTGACGCAGGGAGTTCGGTTTGCAGCGGATAGCACAGCCACAAAACCTTGACACATGCAATAGCAACGCCGTACGAGTAGAGAAGGCATGCGTGATATGAGTGCCATACAGCCCTGACCTTGGCTGCAACAGAACCTCACATCCTGGCGTGATGCATTCCGTTGGCACCGCCGCACTCACTTACACCGCGCCTGCATGGCCGCACTGTCCTGCTGCATGTGCTGCCGCTCGAGCATCCACTGGTTCTTCTCAGTGACCAGGCTCTGGTGCTGGAGCACCACACTGTTGGCCTGGCCGTGAACAAGGCAAGGCAAAACAAACCTCAGGCAGCATCAGGCGGAGCAAAACCTTGAGATGCTGGCAATGAGGAGACGGCTCGACAGGCGCACAAGGGAGGGGGTGCAGGCGGCGAGAACCATTTTACCAGCATGCTCTGCTCTCCAGGACCTCAACGATCTGCCCAGCTGCCAAGATTAGCACCTCCTCCTGCCTTTAGCAACCCTCTCCATGAAGCCTCTGCCCTTCTGAGTGTATTTGCAGTCCGCACTATTCTTTCCCTACATATTGCCTTCCACGCCAGTGTCAGAGAACCAGCCAGTGCCATCACAGCAGGTGTTCACCTGTCCCCTGCAGCTCCCAGGCCATGGCCTCCTGTCTACCTCATCTGCTTCAGCCATGGCCTTTCCTATGCACTGTCCGTGGCTCAGGATACAAGGTTGAACTTTCATGAACGCCCTCCCGTGCTCACCTGCTTCTGTGCCTCCCTGAGCGCAGCCTCGGTGTTGGCCAGCTCGCTTGACTTGTGTGCCAGTGTGGCCCGTGCGTCTGCCAGGGAGCTGCGCAGGGCCTCCAGGGCCTGGCAGTCCATCTCAGCCCGGCTGCGGGCCAACAGCTCGGCCTGCTGGCCCTTGGACAGCTGCAGCTGAATGTCAGCCAACTGCTGCTGGAGCAGCTGAACCTGGGTCATGTAAAGCACGATCATCACCATCATCATCATCATTACAAGGCAGGTAAGACATGCCCATACTAGCCTGAACAGCACATTTGGCCTGTTCGCAGAGCAGGGCCGCCGTACACAATCGCATCATTGGATGGTATCTTGGAACTGACACGTGTGGTGTTTGCATATTGCATTTGCAGCCTACTTCCATTGCAGCAAGGAACGGGGCACTGTTCAGTGTGTGCGCTATCGCCTGGGGAACTACGTCCCGTTTGAATGAGCATGAAGGGCCTGAATGAAGGGGTGTCAGGGTGAGTCGCAGATTGCACACCTGAGTTTGGTCCACGTATGCCACGTGATGATTAGGTGATGAGCACGTGTGATATGGGCACGTGGGCATGCCCAACTGCCGATGTGGCGTGACAGCCACTGGCTCCTGCACAGGGTGGCGTGAGTGAGTGAGTGGGTGAGTGAGTGGGTGAGTGAGTGAGTATCTTGTTGAATCTGTATCGTCCCACAAGTCGAACAGAAGATGGCTTAAGCATCGCACATGCCACGTCATCACACTCGCATCGCAAAGGACTGCTGGGCCAGCATCGTCATTACCTGGCGTGTGGGCGAGTGCTGCTGGGCCGTGCGCAGCCTGTGGAGGCTTGCTGCTCCAGGGCCGAACGCAGCGTGGGACGTGCCAGCATCACCGTCCGCTCCGCTTGCAGTGCCCCTCTCTGCCTCATACCCAGAGCCTTGGGCTGCAAGAACCATCTGGGCTGGTGCATGCAATTCAGCTGCGTGTGATGTGGCTAGGGGCGCGGTAGGCGTGATGTCTGCCCGGCCTCCGTTGTGCAGCGAAAGCGTGGCGTGTACGTTGCAACGAGGCGACCCCACGCCCCCTCCGCGCGGCTTTTTCCGCTGCCAACCTGAGCCGTCGATCCCCTGCTTTTCCACCCCCAACCCTACTCCCCTTGCTTCCTCCTCACTGCCTGTCAAGTCAACCACTGCCTCTGCTAGTGCACGGCGCTTCACAGCAGCAGGCGTCTCTGCAGGCCTGCCGCCCCGTGCACTTGCCCCAGCACCCACAGGCGTTTGCACATGACCATGCCCTACCGCTATGTCCGCTGCCCCTGCGCCAGGTGCTTGCAATGGTGCTGCGCCAGAGGGATGCCTGGTTCGCTGCTTGGCTCCCACTGTGGCCGGTGGCAATGGCGATGATGGCAACACGGCTGGTAGGCCACTTGCCGGCCCTGTGCCACCCGGCCTGGCAGTCGTCCCAGGCACCTTGGCACCAATGGCAACAGGACTGGCCACGTGTTTGTCTGCTGGCGCTGGTTGCTGCGCCGGTCTGGTGCCTGGCACGTCGCTTTGCCCTGCCCCGGTACACTGCATCTGCATGGCAGAGGTTGGTAGCCCAATCTGAGGCCTTGCAACATGACAGGGTGGTCCATATCAATCAAGTGGAGTGCTGTTCATCACCTTAAAGTGCAGGCGCTGCCTTGAGAATGACAGTGCACTCCTAGCCAGTCGCCACTGACCGAGTATTCCTGTCCCTGAAGCACAGCTGCCGTGCGCTGTACATGCAAGCACACACATCCACCCACCCACCCACCCACATGGGCGCACCTTCTTCACAGTGGCCTGTACTCTCTGTTCCCCGGTGCCCGCATCCCACACACCCACAGCCCGCGCCACGGTGTGCGTGTGTGTGTGCGTGTGCGGTGTCGTGTTACCGGAAGGAACGGCTGCGTGTGGTTGCAAGCCCGCCAGTTGTGATGCATCCAAGCGAAGTGCAAGCACGTCAGGCAGGTATGCCTGAACAAGGCACAGGCACACAACACAAAGCTTAAAGGCATCAACACATCGTTCAGCAAGAAGGCTAGGGCGCCTTTAGTGCTGCCAGCTCAAAGGTCTGCAAGCTTGTTCAGTGTTTTTGCTTGCATGTGTACCTTGGGGCTGACCCCTGTGTAGCCCAGCGACAGGTACACGCAGCTGCCGATTAGGTTGGCACCATGTGCAGCACGTGCTGCAGTCAGTCGCGTGCAGCACATGATCACATCAAACAAAATGCACACATTGTGAATGAAGATGAAGTGAAGGCTAAGTAAAGCAAGGGAGGCACAACTGTTGCCAGACAGCCAAAATGCATCCAATACGCAGAGCCCGTGCGCTACCAAGCAAGACAGTTCGTGTGGCTGATGACTGCGCAATGAATGCACTTGGCACGTGGCCTACCCTGGGGTTCCGGGCTGCCCTGTGCGGCCTGTGGGAGCGCATCATCCGACCATTCAAGCAGCAGCTTGCCTCCCCTCTGTGCCGCGCCCCGGCCCGCCTCCAGCCGCAGCCACACGGCCAGGGGAGTGTCCGGCTGGCCCAGGTTGCCGCCGGTCACCAGCAACCGACTGCCGACGGCCACTGCCTGCAGCCAACCATGCGCCATGGGTATGTCTAATCCAGACTGGCCACAGTGCATCCGGCGCCACTGTGTCTTGTGCTCAAGGGACTGTGGCCAGTCCGGCGCCAAGGCTGGACCACTCCAAGAGCAAACAGACAGAGAAGCAGTACTGTAGCGGGGGGGTCAAGACCAGCTACCATGCATTACAACAGGCCTGTGCAATCATTGGCCACAGGCCAACTCAGCCCTGCAGCTGTATGTCATGCTCTGTGTGCCTGCTGACCTTGTGACTGGAGCGTGGACCACTCAGCTTCCCTGTGCCCCCGCCTGCCCCGGCCTTATGTGGCCCCTGCCACGTCCCGTGACAGGGCAGCCATGCGTTGGCCAGCGGGTCGTACACTGCCACCATGTCATCGCCTTCCAAGGGCCCCTGCTCTATGATGCGCCCACCCACAACCCAGCACCTGAACCAACAGTGCACCCACAGAGCATGCCATTGTGCTGCCTTGCCTGGGGCATGTGCGTGTTGTGCAATTGCAAGTGCGCAATGCATCATACAAGCAAAGCTGGCCAGAAGGGCCGTCAGGCGCCTGGCATACGTCAACGGCAACACACCACCAAGTTCCAAGAAGTTGTGCAAGGAAGCGTATTGCATGGTATGGGGGCAACAAGCCAGCAGACAGGTGCAAGCCGAAGGCATCATGAAAAACAGGAACAATGCGGGCATAACTCGAGCCTGCTGCTGTGCGTGTCAACCGAGGACATCTGCAGTCAGACAAGGCAAGAGTGAGTGCTAGATTGAACGCAACATGCGTAACAGCGTTCAAGAGCAAGCCAGCATGAGGCCGTGTGACTGTAGCAGCAGCAGGCACGAGGCAGTCGCAACAGCAGAGTCCACACGCTTGAAGGATACCAACGAGGTGGCAGTGCTTACAAGTTCTCCACTGTGCTGAATGTGTGAAAGCAGCGTGGGCTGGGAGCCGGTCCCGAGGGGCACAAGGACGACACCTCGCCACTGCAGGCAGAACAAAACATCACAGCAAGGACAGGCTTGCAGCCCGGCTACGCCTGTCACCTCCTACGCCCACAGGACTCCCCATCTGCTTGCAGTGATTGATTTTAAAACAGACAGCAATTTGTTGTGATGCACACGGACTCGGGGCAAGCCAGGCCATAGCTAAGCAACCAACTGGACGAGTTAACGCCATCTGACGGCAGAGTCCCACTGTCTGTATAGTGCTGTACGGACCAGCAGTTGCCTGAGGCTCTGATGCCAGCTGACAAAGAGCAGCTCAGCTGAGGTCCAGCTCTCAGAGACGCTGCACCAGGGCCGTGGCTGCTCACGTTTGTGTGTTGAAGCTGACGATGTCGTTGTAGTGGTTGCCATGTGCAGTGCCTGCCATCGGCAGGCCATAACCGCCGAACAAGAGTATGACGTGCCGCATGGTGGGGTGGATATCAGCTCCCGCTGAGCAGCGCCCCAACAGCTCTGTGGCACCCCTGCACGTAACAACAACAACCAAAAGATAGGATGCAAGCCAGGTTGAAAGGCAACCGGCTCCGTGTTGGCCTTCAATGTTACTGTTCGTATTCCTGCACGCTATCATAATGGCACTGCTCCGTTTGCATGGCTGCAGCTCAGACTGGAGACGTACACACCACCTTGTACTGTAGAGCTCGCAATATGCAAGCAAGGTTACGAGGCACAAGGTTCCGTGTTGGAGCAAGATTATCACTTGATGGCATCGCCCTCGAGCTGACCACATATACTTGCATCAGCACTCTCAATCGTGCACTGCACTGTCAAGCACTGCCGTGTGCGCCCCTCTGTCTTGCCCTGTGAGTTTCTCACCTGAGGTGGGGCTGAGTCCACGTGAGGCTGTGCACATCCAGCACCCACGCGTCGCCATACACGGTTCCCTCGTCCGCCCCGCCCATGACCCACAGCTGGCTGCCCCCCACCAGCACGGCGTGGTGGTTGGCGCGTGCGGGCAGCGGGACGGTCTTCTGCAGCACCTGCCAGGACTGCTGCCGGGTGCAGTAGCAGAGGAGGTCGCGCCAGAACCTGGAACCCTTGCGACCTGCGTGCACATCCCACATCGGATGGGCTTCAGATTGGCCGTTCCAACTAGGCGCTGGAGGTGAAGCGTCAGAAGGGATGGATTGCCAACCCAGCTGTGCAGGTTCTGGACGCTAAATCAAGGGCAGGGAGGGAAAAGGGAAGAGGCAGCAGCTCTGATTTCTCTGTACACAGAGACAGAGACTACGCCAGCCTGACGTAACATATTGCACTGGCTAACTTGTCGGCCCCTGTGGGTCAAAACCATTAACATGATGATTGCACAAGCTGCTAATGTCTATGTGAAGGGTATTCTGACGCAACGTTTCATGATGCAGCAAAGTTTTGTTTTGACGAAGCTTCCCGCAAAGGTTGACATCACAAATTGCAGAGTGGGACACGCATCACCTGCGACCACAAAGATGCGTTCCCCCACGACAGTGGCTGTGTGCCCCCCTCTGTGCAGCAGAGCGCCTGTGGCTGATGTCTTGGAGGGTTTGAGCAGCTCCCACACAGCCATCAGCTGCCAGACAGCCCGCGCTCAGCTGATGATTACCCCAGTCGCAATAGCTTCTCAACTCGATTGCCCAAGGGAGCAATGAGGTTCAGGCTGAGAAGCCACAGGCATGTCGCCCTGTGGCCAAGCGACCGGGCAACTGAATAGCGTGTGAAGCTGTTACTGAGGCTGTATGGCTGGGGTGCTGCTTGGTTTGTTGCATGTGCGCGTGCTGATATGCTTCAGCTGCGCCAGTTGAGGCAGACTAGAGGCACTAGGAACAAGAAGCAGCCAGCACTACGCAGGTTAGGACCCACCGGCTTGTTGAGGGGCTCTGCTGGCTGGGGGAAATTGTGCTGGTGAGTGGGATCAGCAGGCAATCACGTGTTGTGGGCCAAGCCTGGAATAAAGCTCGCTTGGCGCCCAGAAGGTGAAGCCTGGTGCTGCTTGAGTTGCCCACTTTTGGTGCGCTCCTCCTAGGTGCGCCTGGGATCCCCAAGTTCCAAATGGCAGTTCACTGCCAGAGTTCACTGACACAGCACTGCAGGGGACCAATGGGACGGAGAAGTGCTACTGCGGAAAACTGCTGCAGCACGCCCAGCACGGGGCTTTCCCGGAACGCCGGAATCAGCACAGTGAATTGCTGTGCAGGGCCTGTACAACAGCGAAATGCGATGAAAGCGACCCGTGACACGGACATCAAAGCAAGCATCGACCGTTGACACCTTTTCAGCAGGGCAGTTGCAACGCAAGCGTTTGTCGGTTGACCGGATGCTCTGTCCATACAATACGCGTCAGCGTCACAACCAGGGTGAGGTGCCCAAAACCTGTCGCGACATTACACACGTATCGCTGCATTGTACATGTAGCGCATGCTCCCGACCTTGCAGCCCACTGGTATGCAAGCCAGTCAACACCTCATACAGATAGTCTGTCGACTCGTCTCTACGCTTCTTTGCTGTGACTCACACACAGCCTGTGAGGAGCAAGTTGGGCATGTGTAGGTTTAGCTGCGGCTATATTCCCCTATACTAAGACTAATTGGCTTAAGGGCTAGCTGAGCTTCGGCAGCCTTGCCCAAAATTAAAGTAGGCTGTGCTACAGAAGCCTGGCGAAGCAAGAAACAAGCCTGATTGTATTTGAAAACATTGGTGCTCCTGGAGCTCGCAACCTCTCATCCATCTGTCATGCCAGCCCACTTGGCAATTTAGGCCCTGCTGGGTGGTGAGGCTGAAATGTGCTCAACTAATAACTGGAGTGGACGTGTTTCCTGGTGTGCACTCCCTCCTCTCGTCAACACTTGTTCCAAACACGCTCGAGTTTGTGCTAGGATCTTTTGCTGTCCAGAACTAAAGGAGCAGGTGCACATCTGTTTTAATTACGTTTCCATCATCACGAACGACGGTTTTGCTGTGGAAGACTGTGGAGCGACTTCACAACTGCAAGGTGGAGCAGATTACAATCATTCTGACATGACACGTCAACGTAGGCCAAGGTACGTCCTCGTGAATCCTTGAGAGATTCAGACCAGCAAAGACGTCAGCGGCATAACATGGAATTGCTAATCATGTCTACACGGCAGGGCCCATGAAGGGGCAGACATCACACTCACGAGCTCACCAAAAAATGTCGGCGGTCACCGAAGCATTCCACACCAGTGGTCGATGCCAAGCATGTCAAATGCGCTTGTCCTTGGCCAAAGCCCTTGCACACCTCTTGCAACCAATTCACCCGCTCTACCTCTCCTCTCTGTGGTGATGTTTCATAAACAGTGCATATACACCTTGGCTGCCTCCCCAAGGAGGCCGGTGGCCAGACTGAGGTATTCCTGAAGCACACCTTTCACACTGACGATTTCTGAAGCACACGGTTGCATGCCAAAGTATTGAAACAATTTCGAATTGCTGCACAACTTCTTGAAGGAAAGAAAAAAAGGCTCCAAAAGAAGAGACGGAAGAAGAAGGTGAAGAAGAAGAAGAGATACACGGAGCTTCCTAGGAAAAGTAGTCCAACACTAGCAAACAATCCTGCCTGACCAGGCTTGAAATGAAGCGCCTGCGTGTGATGCAACTTCCTTCTGCTGTTTGGATTCAATCAACGCATGTACACATCGGCCGAAAGCAAAGCCCAGGCTCTGGGCTATGTACGCTTGTCTGTAGCGAACCAAAGGAATATCGGCACAGCGACGGCAAGCCAATGAAGTTTGGGCACCTGGCCAGTGGTTCATGCTCCAGATTTGACCTGGTGAGTTCTGCTGATGGGCACAGACAACAATCAAAGGTGCTTACAACCTTCTGCAAGCCCTTCGTTCTGACCCTCTGCGTCTAGTTCTAGAGTACCGCATGGTGCAGTGTACGGTTAGTGTGCTAGTTGAATCATGTCATAAGTTGCAATGGAACTTTTCAACACCATCACTGGTGCAAATGTGGCAAGTAAAACGGGCCCACCAAGGGACTGACCACAGACCTGCTCACCCATCACTGCTGCTGCCCCACATGTGTCGATAGAAGCGAATTGGTGTCCACCTGATTGAACAAGACATTCCTGTTTCTTTTGATGGTATGCCTCCAAAGATGGACCCACTAGCATTCTCATCATCATTGGGTTCAGATCTGGATGTGTTCTCCCATTGAACCCATCGTGGTGCACTAGACTGGATAACTAACATGAGGGGTATTGCACTGATGGCGTACGCTAGGACAGCCAACATTGGCTACAAGAAGGCCGTCTTCTGATTGATATTTGGGGCGCTTGAGATGACGGCCCTGCTCCACCCAGTGACACGTGGCTTGGGAAGCAGCATTCGTTCATGATGTGAGGCTCTGATTTGTGGTGAATTAAGATGCGATGTGGCAAAATTGCTGCCGCAGGGCCACAAGGCCTGCATCAATGTGAGAGAAATAAGTGGATTGATGGCGCGTACTAATCGATGAATCTGCAAACTTGCCAACTTGCTGTTGTATGCTATGCTTGGATTGCCAAGACGTTGCCCACAAGATGTTTATTGTTGCTCCAGCTGTTCCTTGCAGCCTTTGGTGCATGTGTTGATGCTGCAGCTTGAAGGGTTCAGTGCAGCTACACACCTTCTTTCCTTCCTTTGGGCTGCTATGATGTCGCAGCAACTGTTGCCTTGTTGAAGACTCTTCCCGCTAGCTATAGCTTCGCATGTTGCTGAAGTGATGTCCAGCCGCAAAGGCGCACATCAACTGTGAGCGTTTTCATTGTGAGCGTTTTCACTGTCAGCGTTGGTCAGCTGCTGCGCTAAGGCAGTCAACTCCAGCTGCACCTCCCACATGGAGGGTCTGGCATGTGCATCATGTGCCAGACAGGCGCGCCCCAGCTGCACTAGCTGCTTTGTCACCTGCTGTTCAGGAGCTGACAGGCCCGTCAAAAGGTCCATAGACCACTGTAGTTCCGCTGCTTGGCTTGTGACCGTGGCGACGATCTGTGCGTGGCTGAAGCCGGCCCAGGGCCGGTGGCCCGTGAACATCTGCACACGGCAGGCAGGATACAGCATGATTGCGCACAGATGGGTTCAAAAGGCTACAACGTGCATGACCACAGACATTCAATGGGCATGCCGTACAGACAGATGACCAAGTGCAGTAAGATCAGAAGCAACACGAGTGTTGTTGCACAGCTGTCACGGGTTGAACTTGCCGGTCCGACGGCTGCTCTGATGACATCAAAGTCAAAGTAGTACCTGAACTTTATCTTCCTGCCTACCCTGCCACCCACCTGCCACAGCAGCACTCCAAGCGAGTAGACGTCTGCTGCTGGAGACAGCAAGTGCTCTGTCAACACCTCTGGCGCCATGTGCGTCACGGTGGCATAACCGCACGCCTTGATCACGCCTTCAGGGCCCAGCAGGCACGACTTGCCAAAGTCCGAGACCTTGGCAACGAACTGCAGCTCGTCCGCCATCCTCGGCTTGGGTGCAGCCAGCGAGTAACGCTTGGTGGGCAATGTGTACAGTCGCGCCTCGCCTGCCTCTGTGCTGCTGCCCGTGCAGTCGAGATGGGACGTGGTGCTGGAGTTGTTGCTCGTCAGCTGGCTGGGCGATGCGTCGGATGCGCGATCGTTGCAGCTGCCAGAAGCGCCTCCATCTTTGTGCTCCTCCACTGCACCGTCGGCTGCCAGGTGCACGTCACTACCGGTTGTCACCATGGGCTGGATGGAGGGAAAAAGGCACGCAGCAAATCACTGCGTCGCCATGCTCATGCATGCACAATCTTCTGGTAGAAAAGGGCAACTAAGCTACATGCTCCAGTGTGCCTTCCAAAGCAAGTGCGCAGGCTCCCGATGGGCCACAGGTATTCGGCAGGCCTTGGAAGCCTTGCATATCTTCTCTTCGGATGCAGGCAACACCTGTCGTTTTAAAAAAATGCGCTAACACATGCTGTGCCCAACTGTCCCCTATCATCTGGTCACGAAACATATCAGTAAACTCATATTAGTAATGAACCTTGAAGTGCTTGTGTGGCGACTGCGCCAGACGTGCTGTGCCCGACTTTCCTCCGTTACCTGGCACACAACAAATCAGCGGCCTTTGCTTCCTGAATGCGTTATGGTTGCTCACCTTGTTGGAGCACAGCAGCACGTTGCCCGCTGACAGGTCCGCATGCACCACGCCCCGGCTGTGCAGGTAGGCGCAGGCGCAGGCGATGTGGCCGCCCAGCGTCAGCACCTTGAGCAGGTCGGGCGGGCTGTCTATGTGGCAGGACCCCTTGCGCAGCCAACCGTGATCAATGGCATCCTGCACCAGAATTGAGGCGGCATTGGAGACCGTAACTATACGGAGGAGAAGAATGATGGCACGAGAAGAGCAAGGAAGGGAGTGAAATGCTTGCGTCTGTTCAACAATTCTGATGCTTAGTGGTGAGACTTCCCTGCAGCTCCAGTTGAGTGTGAGTCTCGCCCTTTGTTTACACAGCCCATCAAGAGTCACCAGTTGCGTCTGCCTTGACCTAGTGCTATGTAAAAGTCTATAAAATGCTTTTCGAATAACATCCAGCCAGGCTTGATAGCAAATGCAAGTGCTATCACAACACTGTGCAAAGTGCATAGATCCAGAGACCAAAGCCACACAAATTGCTCCCACAAATGATAGTGAGAGACTCCAGCGGCTGCGGTACTGGGCTGCCATGTAACCAGCAGCTGAATCTGATCACAAACTGCCCACACCAGCACAGTGCGTTTTACACCCCACCCACCGTAAGCGATCCCGCATCACAGTACTCGAGGATGGCAAAGGTGCGCAGGTGCATGGGAAAGTGCATGGGCTTGGCGCCCACATGCGAGGCATGCCTCTCCGCCCACTCCATCATAGCAGCCATCTCCTGTGTAAGACCCAGCTCCGAACTAGACGAACCACCACGTACTACACTGCTAGCCATGGAAGGACGTGCAAATCTGCTCAGTGCGCCATCATGAGATGGCCGTTCAGTGGGATTCTGGCCGGCACACACAGCGGCATGGCGGGAGGTGGCTGCTGCCTTGGCTGTGCCCTCCTGGATAGAAGTGTGCAGGGGTGCTGGTGTGCCATACACAGGGACATAGCTTATGTCTGCCTGCTGACCCTCCTGAGCAGCCTGGATGTGGGCAAGCAGTGCTGCACCCATGTCAGCCACACACGCGTCATTGCTGCTAGCAGTAGGCTGGCGCTGCACTGGACTGTCTTCAGCTGTGGCGGCGGTTTCGCCGCCTTGCTCCAGCTCAGGGGCGGGTGAGGCTGGGTGGGTGGTGGCTGGGCGTGTCACAGCATCTGGTGCAACGGCAACTGCGTTGATGAAGTTTGCGGGTGGGGGCAGCTTGTCCACGACGGATTTGGGCCCCTGGTTGCCCAGCAGGCTGCGGTGCACGAGCCCGTCCTCGCTACAGTGGCTGCGCATCAAGGCGGGTGCACAGATAAACTTGTGTCAACGGGCAGCTTACAGACCGCACGCAGAAAAATTTGCGGTGGTGCGTGTCGATGGTAGGTGATAAGCATCTGAATGGCTGAGAGTTGAACGCAGTGCGGACATGGCATACATGAAGCTTGTGTACTGAGGCGAATGGACGACGTTGCAGTTCAGACGGAAATCAAGGCGCTGCGCCTTTTGCTCAGTAATCTGTGGTCACTGTTCTGACTTCCAGGAGCCGTCCAAACAAGCAAAACACAAGGTATGCACAACGACAAGGTATGCTGGTGCTTCCTAAGCGTCACTGCCAGCGCGGGCTCCATGGCACAAGGCCATCGCTCACCTGTACCAACTGTTGGCGCCATAATCATCCCATTCGTTCTCCGCGTCAAGCAGCCACTTTGACAGCGGGTTGAAGCCTGAGAATGCGCCAATCGCGGCATCCAGCAACCCGGCGTTGCCGTGCACTTGTTCGCCCGTGTGCCCGCTCTGCCCCTCTGGTGTGCGTGCATGACTGACGGGTGTTTGGCCTGGCGTGGGTGCCACCTCCGCCGCCCCATGTGCTAGTGTGCGCACCAGGTGCGGGTGTCGCAGCATCTGACCCAAAGCCACCTCCACCTGGGCTGTGCGCAAGGATCTGCAGGCAACGAAAACGTGCAGATATGTGGCACAGTGAACACAGCCAGGCCTCTACGGAAACCAAGTGCATGGCAGATGGGTGCAAAATGACAGTGTGTTACTGCAACGAATGCGAAAGCACTGTGTGCCTGTGAAGAAGACTGGAGAAGCATGTTCCAGCTGCCGCGCTTGATGCTGGCATGCGAACAACGTCTAGTGGAAGCATGGCAGGTGCCCGGTTTGAGCAAAGTGTGCGTGGTACTGTAGCAAGGCGTACTCACTCCATGCCGTCCAGCTGATAGTCCTGAACCTTGACTACGACAGCGACGTCATGCCACATGCCTGCACAACGGTCACGATGATGGCAGCACGAATGGGTAAGTTTTGGAAACGTTCAGACAGAGGCCTAGAGAGGGCCTGTCAAGCTCACAACTGCAACATGCACCCCTCACAGGCACGTCTCAGCAAGAGACGTGCTTGATTAACATAAACGGCCTGTAAACAGCCTGATGGACGTGACAGATGCACCGACAGCTGCAGTGTTTGCTCCTCTTGTGCAACGAGCGATTGCACCTGGGCCTGCTAAAATGCCAAGCCTTAAAGGGAGCCAAGTGTTTTCACAAAATGAAGACTGACGAGTGAAAGATCTCAATCCTCGTCCAGATCCTCATCGATTGAACCAGGTGTTCAAGTGGAAGAGCGCACCTGTGTAGGCCGTGCCGTAGCCCCCCCTGCCCAGCACTTGGCCGATGCCGAGCCCAGGAAACAGATGACCTGCGAGCTGTGCCAGTGTGCTGCCCAGAGCGCGAGTCACCTGCGGGAACATGCAACACCCCGGTCACGCCGCGCAGTGGGAGCGGGCCCTTGAGGCATTCCGACGAGCTCTGCTCCTTGCAGAGATCTGCAGTTTGCCTGGCCATACCATCAAGGCACCGCTGTTGAGTTGCAATGAACGTCTTCATTGCGTACACCACGAGCATTGAGGATCGCACTCACTTTGACGGAAGGCGCCAGGGGCTGGGGCGGCAAGGGCGCAGCCGTCGCGGCATGCACTCGCACCGCGTAGAGCTTGAGCATGGGGGCGCAGGCCTCTAGCGGCACCCACGAAGGCATACCCAACGGCAAAGCATCGGCATCCAACACATCGAGTGCCATCGGCCTGAAGCTCAGATCAAAGGCCCGTCCAAACGCGCTCAGGCGAGCAGAAGTGAAACGCGTTGTGGCAGAGATATTGACGTTGCTGCTGGAAACAGGCCGTGACCTGATGGAGTCTGACAGGTTTTGGCTGAAGATGGTGCCGCTTCTACCAGCTCGCGGAAGCCCTGCGGCTTCATGCCAAAGCTCGACGCCACTGTTGCTGGCACGGTCCTGCTCCTTGCCCAGCAGCCAGCGATTTTCTATTTCATGCATCGCCACGGTCTCCAAGACATTTTCCATGCTTGCCGGTGCATGGCTGCCACTGGCATACATCAAGCTTGTGAACGAGTCGGCAGAAACGGCGCCCCCGGCCTGGTGCCTCCCAGAATTCGCCTCAAGATCATGTGCCATGTCTGAACGCCAGAGTTCTGGCACAGCTGCCGTTCCGGTTTTGCGAACAAACGCTGGTGAAGTTGGCAGTCCCGGAGCCGCCTGATACAGCGCGGCCACAACGCACGGGACAACGAACCGCTCTGCTTCGTCCACCTCCCGCTGCAGTGCCACCCAATTCAAGGGAGCCACGCCTGGGGTGGCGGGGAGCAGCATATCTTGCAGCTTGCGTCCCAACAGCTCGTTGAGGGAGAAGCCTGCACACATGCAGCGAAAAGCATACATACCCATGAGCACACTACACAGCACAACAGACCTTCACAGTACACAGAGCCAGGGACTTGTCAGCATGCACTCCAAGCCACAGAAGGAAACAATCAGCACTGAACAGGCAAGACAGACAGCCGTTGAATGGGCCAGCATGGCCAATGCCCCGCAGCCATGACGCACCTGCCCACACCTTCCACGTCTCATCCCCGTAAACCACCGGCCATCCAGCCACACTGGTGTCCACCACCAGGCAGCAGGCGTCCTGAAGCGTCTCGATGCTGCGCAGTTGCCTTTTGTATACGCTCGAAAGCAGTATCTCTGCTGGGAGGGGTGTCTCTGCTGGCGGCGTGGCAGCCTGGTCTACATACACGTCCATGCATCCGTCGACACCACCCATTTGCTCCTTGCTGTCGTGCGTCCCTCGGGACGCCCTTGATGGCAGCGTCCCCGAGTTGGCCTTTGCCTTAGCACCTCTCTGTTCCCAGTGCCCTTCATCCAGACCCTTCAGCCCCTCACACCCCGGGGCTTCCCTGACGTCCCTGCCGGTGTAAGCGGCATGCACCAGGGTTTCCAGCACTGGCGGGACCGCCTGACGGGCCGCATTGAGGCGCGAGGCCAGGGACACGTGACGCTCCAGCGCACGAACAGCGATCTCGCCAAAGTTATTGAGCACACGGCACATGCCAGCATCCACCCTGAAAGTGCAGGATCAACACCCGAGTGTGTTGACTCAGGCAGCACAACTCATTCTGACTCAAGGCCTGTGCAGAAAACTGTTTGCATGGTTGTCAATCCAAGCTCAGCCACCTGTGTACCGTTGATGCTATTTCCGGCAGCACTCTCGTGGCTTCCTGTACCTTGGCAGCATGTGCTGCACAACATAATTACAGCGACATCCATGGTGGAGAGGCATGCACACTTATGTGTTTCCTGGTGTTGAGGCTAATGCTCCTCCTAACATGCGTTTCCAGGGGCTGCTGCAGCAAGCATCTGCCTTGCCATGCCGCCACGCTTCTACAGGTGTATGAGCCACACACCTGCGAGGCACTGTGTCCATGAAGCATATGGTGCCCAGGCGGTGCCCGTTGCAGGCAAGCAGGGGGGCCGACACATAGCACCGCAGGCCAGCAAGCGCCCAGGGCTGCAGCAGCGGGTAAAGGTGCGATGTGGTTGCAAACACTGTCGTAGCGGCCAGCAGCACTCGAATTGTTGACAAACGTTGATCTTCATGTCGCATGGTGCAAATGACGGTAGCACATGCCTGGCAAATGGAACTGCCATGCAGACGCCATGCAAAGGGAGAATCGGTGAAAATTGTGTATAGATGCGTAGGCTTGCCCACCTGGTGATGGTACCTGGCATCCTCTTGCATCTCGCCACACACAATCGTCTGTGGCTGTGTAATCAGACAATTCCATGGGCACGCTGACAACTGCATGCAGTGCAGCAACAGGAACAAACATCAGTGTAGACCTTCATGCCTGCAAAGTAACTGGGCTTTAAATCTGCAGCTGGGCATGAAATCATCCAATCGTCCTGTTGCAAGCTGCAGCCCGAAGGTTGAAAGTTGATGCTGCTGTTGGAGTGCAGTTGAAGAGGTGCGCACCTGCCAAGACGCCTTGCCCTCTGGCCAGCCGATAGCGTTGGTCAGCCAACAATTGTGTTCATAATAGAGCGCTAGGCAGGCCAGGGGTGCCTGCAGGCACAACAGCAGATTCGAGGCAATGGCTGAACGCTTCCCAGGCCATGGCTGCTGCATGTACGTCAGAGATCTGGAAGCTGTACAGACCAACACTCTGAACAGCTGAACAGACACCACCTTTTTCCTGCCCCCTTATTCAATTGCTGCAAGTGTGGAAGTGGTCAGAGAAGTAGCCACACCTGGCTGACTTGTGCATACTGACTGCACTGCAGTCCGTGCAACGAAGCACTGGGTTGAACTGAATATGCAGGGTGTGGTGTCGTGTATGCGGTTGACTCACATCAAAGACGCGACACAACGTCCGCATCAGCAAGTCCAGTTCTGGGCACTTGGGCGCAGTGTGCATGCCCAGTGCCAGCCCTGTCTGCATGCGGTCCTGCACACATGCATTGCACACCTCACATCAGAATCACATGCGTCATAATACGTGGCTTGCATCACATGCAATACTGCGTCATTTATATCACATGACCACATGTACCACATGCATTACATGCTTCACATGCTGATGGATCATTTGCATTCTATGCGTCACCTTACACATTATCAGCATGCAGTGCTGCGTCATCATCCAAAGTCACGCTTCGCACGGCATGTCTCAGGCCGGCGGAGGCTGCCAACAGGGAATCTTACAGCTTCAGCACTCGGTCCACATGAGCTGAATCAAAACATACGCTAAGACCATACAACCCGTAAGCCCATGTGCAGATGACATACCTCATCATTAGGTGGCCATGGGGCGCCCATGGTGTGTTGATCCCATGGGCCAGGCAGCGCGGCTCCTTCACATGCCCCCGGACCCGCACTATTGGACTGCCCTGTAGGCTGCTTGAGTAGGCCGGCACCAGCGTCATTAGCTGAGGCCTCTTCAACCAGTGAGGTTGTTTCCAGAGCCTTTGTGGTGATGCTGTCTGGTAGAGTCGGCTTCGTGGCATTGCTATCAGGTAAGAGCTGGGGCTGCCTGGTGGACAACAACGGCAAAGGGCCAGGCTGTTTGCATGCTGCCTCTGCAGGTGAAACGCCGAGGCATGTCAGCACGTTCCCCATCCAGCCGGCAGTTCCGGTCTCTTGTCAGTAAGTACGGCGAAAAAAAATATCTATCCCAAGATTTGCTAGGGCCTCTGTTGTGCTCCTCGATTAGCAGGCCGGTTCGTCTCCTGGGGCTTGGTCGCCCAAGCACAGTCTGCCTCCTCGTCTGGAGAAAGTCTACCCGCTTTTTTTTTTGCTGTGAGGAGCAGGTTAGGTTTACAACGTAGACGGGACGCTTAGAACCGCCACCGGGGGCGTCAAGGGCAGGACTGGTCACCCATCGCAATAATCCAGCCGCTTTGCTGGCTGGTGAAAAGTATGGCGCTTGGGCGTTACTGCTGGTCTCACGCACTTTTTGCTATCAGCGGTAGTGAAGTCGTCCACGGATGGAACTGGCACTTCTTGTGTTGCGGGCAAAGCCATACCAACTGCGACACAGCAATGCCACAGGCCCGTCTGTGCCAACCTCTGTGCCTGTGTACCTTTGCCAACCAGAACGCACGTCCGCGTGAACCAATCTTATACTGCAAAAAATAAGATTTTGCTGCAAACATTGCATCCATCGCTACAGGCTGGTAACGGGTAATCTAGATGCGTCTGCAAGGTCTGGTGGGTTCCCCACGGAGCACCTTCCTAAGCGCCCCGTTAGCAAAGATAATGGAGTCACATTCAGCCGTCAACTTGTCTGTAACCTTTCTGCTGCTTCTCTTTGTTACAAGGGCCGATAATCATAAAGCCACAGTAAAGTGGGTTTAATACCACTCGGAGCGAAGGGCAGTTGTGTCTTGCATGCGAAAATAAGACCATGGAGATGCCCCTGACAATGGTAATACAACTGGAGCCTTCCCTCGCCCCGCAAAACTTGTTTTCAGCTCCTGGGCAACATCACAGGGTATCAACATTGAGCGTCTCTCCTGTGTCAATCGCCAGTGGCGACAGGCATGCCTAGAGGAAACCAACCGGGGGATCCACATGCACCGAGAGCGAACGCTCGCAAGCCATGCAAGAGACGAGGTTGGATACCGTCCTGACCTACCCTGAGCAAGAAAGAAGAAAGGCATTAACAAAGGCGAAAGGAACATGGCAGAAAGAACACTGAACACTAGACTAATGACTCCCCAACTCAATCGGTCAAACATCAATGGTCAAAGTCATATGAGACATACCATGGCTGACATGCCCAGTGCCAGCCGCTCACTTGTACACTTTTCTGCTAGCCTGCGGTTACAAGGCCTGGCTTCTTGTCCAGGCCCTAGGCTGCAGTATAGTGGCTGCTCAGGCCCAGCATTATTGAGATTCCCAGCCAGCTTCTGTTTAAGGATGTGTCGTCTGCCCCAGTTGCCCCAATTGTCTTACAAAACTCGCACTGAAGCTGGGTTGTGGTGGGTCCACGTGGCGTCTGGGTCCACCCGCCTGGGTCCACGTGACGACAGACGATCCGACAATGCAATTTGGGACGGGCAGTATACATAGCTTCTTCCAGACGTAACCTGACATGCTCTCTAGCTTGACTGGCAGCGTCGACATAACAGCCCAAAGTACAGAGATTGACCAGCAATTGTTCATTCAACAACAGGCCAACACTTGCCTGACCCAATGATCGACATGCCATTTTGCAGCTAAGCATGATTTTGTAAGAATGTTAGTGATACCGAAATGCTAGCATAACTTGTACGAATGTAGTATTCAAATCGAACAAATTGGCACCAGGATTGGGCAATCAGGCTGGGGAACCTGCCACTGTCGCCCCAATTATCGATACTGTAACCCCACTATGTACGAATTCAGGCTGGGGAACCAAACTACAGTGACGGTTTCTGTCCCCATGCACCAAGTGCGTGAGACTGAGCAGGTATGTGCAGGCGGGGGTCAGGTACTGGGAATGCTCGTGTCCCTCGTTTAATGCGCGCCAGTAACTTAACTATACAGACACAGCAGAGACAGTATGGCCCACTACTAGGCGCGCGCATGGGCTTGTTGAACCGTTTGCAGAACACACACAGACACCGCTTGACACATGCAGGAATGCACCGGTTATGGTCACAGGTGGGCCAAGATTTGCCCAGTCCTGATCATCCTGATGAACATGAATTCCTCCGCACATCTTGATGGATAAGAACAAGCTACATGCGCACAAGTCATTCCGTTGACAGGCCTCCTGCCGGATCTGCCGCGTTTTTCGTTTCAAATTCTCAACTTCTTCAAATCTTGATTGCGTATGGACTGCGATCAGGCAGCGTCCAGTGGCGGACCCACGGACAAGCCTAATGCGGTTGCCTAGCAACACGCCTGCTCAGTTTCTGACTTCGTGTTGTTCCCAACCGGCAGTGGTGCCTGTCAGCAGCCGCAGTCCCGCCCTGTCGGCCCTTTCAAGCACACAGGCGGCAATTGACATGCCCAAGCGGCGGAGGAACACCGCTGCTGCTGAGGGCGCGAATCCCAACTCGGCTGTTGGAGCACCAACCGAGGTGCGGCACTACCAGCATGGCAGAGCGCCTATGGCTGCAGGGTTCTTGTTTGGCTTGGCTGCTGAGGTGATGTGAACAAAAGCACATGGCAGGGCAAAGCTGAACATGCCTATTTAGTTGACTCTAGCAGGTGGTCCTTTCCAAAAGCAGCTCGAAATCCCAGTCCTGCTTGAGTCTACAACAAGCACTTCTTGTGCACCTCAGCGTTATAGTTGCTGCGTGGTATGGCTCTCACTTGTTTGTTTGCAGGGTCCAGCTTCAGGCAAGGGCCAGGGGGCCTTCAGGTTCTGGCATGACGAGAGGCGCTTCAAGGGTCCTGGCTCGGCATGCGTGATTCAGGAGGCTTTGTTCGCTGCAGGTAAGCCACAGTTTCCTGGGTTCAGCGGCGACAAACTGCTGCATTCATGCAAGCAGAACATGTCTGGTGTAGGGGTTTCCCAAGGCCAACTTGGGATTGGGTCACGGTGGCACATGCAAAGGGACAACATATCCAGTGACGTCGAGCTTTCTGGGTGGGCTTCATAGCCTTGCAAGTGGGAAGGCCATGGTCTGCGTTTGTTAGCCAACCCTGCCTTGGATTGATCGCCTCTTCACCTCAGTTGCAATGGAGGCCAGAGCTGGCTCGATCCTATTATCTACCCTGCCGTAGTAAATTTTGCATGCTGATTGCGCCCTGGAGCATGTGCATGCACGTTGTCGTGCTGCTCCCGACAGTCCCTCCCATGGCACCGACCCAAGCTTCTGCATGCCTCTACATGCGTCTGTGCTGGAATGCTCCTTCATTGCTCATTCTTGCGTCTGTACTGGAATGCTGTTATGGCTTGCGATGATGATGGTGATGATAATGGTGATGACGATGATGGTCCTGCTTGCACGCTGTTATGGCAGGCGGCGTACGCACGGGAGGCTACCCCAAGGCTGCCCCCATTGCTGGCCCTCTAGGGTTTCAGCGCCCCGGTGACTGGGACCTGCTGTGGTCCCCCGCCCGCCTGGCCCTGAGGGCAGCGCCCAACCTCAAGCCAGGGCAGCTCATCTCCAGCAGCCCAGGCATGATGAGCCTCACACGCAAGGCAAGCAACAGGTGGCAATGCATGACATGGCCGGCTCTGTGGGGTTTGTCCATTATTATGCATTATCAGAAATTAGTGCAATGAAGGCGTGTAATGAATGTCACTTCTGGTATCTGTCTGCTGCCAATCGTGCAGCATGAAATCCCCTTCACGTCTCGCAGCAGTGTGCATCAGGACTTGCCACTTAGAGGGAGCAAGGGCAGCTGGTTCATGTGTCATATGTGTCAGATGGCAGGTTCACGCACAGCACAGGCAGCGGCTTGACTGCACGCCCTGTCTTCCCACTTGTGTTTTCCTGCTGCGGCATCCATGTGCGGATTGCTCAAGGCCAATCATGCACGGTTTGCTGAACTGTCCAAGCTGAGCTGTGGTTTCATCGTATCCGTGTGGTTTGTATCCATTCCATAATGACACATGACTGTATTCTTAGGCGTGGGTGCAACAGCACTGTGCTATCTGTCTCCTGCCAACCGCTCTGTCTGTGACCTGTATCGAACCAACTCTGTTCTTGAAGTACGGTGATTAACATAGTTGGTGTTTAGTTGGTGTATGAATCAAAGGTGTATGATGGAAAACTGCGGCTGTCTGGCCACCCAGGCCCACCTTCTGTGCCTGTGGCCCCCCCGCAGCGCAAGCTCCCCCTGACGCTGCGCACTGCCCTGCGCTCGGCGGCCTGGGCAGTCACCCCACACAGCTTCGTGCTGCCAGACGAGCTGCCCGCCTTGAGGGCGCACATGGCGGCGCGCTGCGCGGCGGGACAGGCAGAGGAGCTGTGGATTCTGAAGACCGCGCAGCACCTGGGCAAGGGACTCAAGCTGCTGCCTGCCAGGGAAATCTGTGACCATGCAGTCAACAGGTAAGGCAGGGTGTGGTAAGGCTCTTGGTTTGTGCAGCTGTTAGTCACGCAGTGCTCAGGGACTTGTGCAGTTGAGCAACCAGGGAGCAGTTGAGCGACCAAGGGTTGTGTGGGCTGCAAAGGCCTGGTCCTGTCCTTGGCTTCTCCCTTGTGAAACCGGATTTCCCACATTGTCGATTCCGCAGCAAGCAGGGACTTGAAGAGATTGACTTGCAATTAGCTGAAGAAGCTAGCTGTGTGTGCACGCTGTGTTTCCTGCTTTGCTGTGTGCTCAGGCGCGTGTTGTGGCCCTGTTTGCGCAGGCATGTTGTTGTTGAGGGGTCGAGGTCGAGCAGCAAGCCGTACGTGCTGGCGCAGCGCTACGTGGACAACCCGCTGCTGGTGCAGGGCAGGAAGTTCGGCATACGCGTGTGGGTGCTGGTGCTGGGGCCAAACCCGCTGAGAGCATACCTGCACGCCAACGGCCTGGTGCTGTTCGCAACACACGGGTAAGCCAGTGAGTCGGATAGTCTTCCTGACAGATGGTGATGTAGCCACCATGGGGGGAAACGATGATGACTACAGCAGGAGAAATGGCATGTACATTCGTCGAAAGTCATACCACCTTGGGTTTAATGCGTGAGTGGGGCGGGAGGTGTGTTCAAGGGCTTAAGGCGAGTCCATAGTGGCTGCACTGGTGAAGTGTATGAGGCTGACATGCCACGTTGTAAGCCACTTGACGCTGGGTGCACAAGAGATATGCGCTTCATCAACACCCTGCGATGTCACGGTCCACGCCAGAATTACCATGACATGTGCGCTTTGCCCCCGCTGCAGGTATGATGGCGAGGAGTGGCGTGGCGAGGGTGGGAGTGTGGCGCTGGGCCATGTGACCAACTACGCACAGAACGTGGACGGGACCGTGTGGGACCTCCAACAACTCAAACGGCACCTGGGTAAGGCGGGTGGGCATGGCAAGGAACAGGGGAGAGCGGCAAGAGAGGGCACGGCAAGTGTGTGATGGTCCTGAGTGCCAACCTCTGCATGCAGAGATTGTAGGGAGGGGTTGTCTGCAAGCATCAATGTCACAGACTGTGGCAGTAATATGTAGAACTTAGTGGCGCCTGTATGTTTTCTGCGCCCTCAAGTAGTTGTGTGTGTAAATCAGGAGCAGGCAAACCGGAGTCTCCAGGGCGTCAGATGTTGTGTGTGTCGTTTGCGTTCAGGTGCGGAGGCCTTTGGTCTGCTGTGGGAGCGCATTGCACGCAGCGCGGCCATGATGTGCTCTGCGGCCGTCAGCCCCATGCGCACGGAGCACACCGCGCTGCGCATACCAGCCGAGTCAGCTTTTGAGGTGCGAGCAGGGAGGGACTGGAGCTGAGCACAGCTACACTGTGTGCTGCTGATGGCTGCTGCTGACGTGCATTGCTGTAGTGTCACATTGCTGTTGGACGCCACTTTCCGGCTTCGTCATCATGGCTGCAGGTCCACGATTGCTGCACGAGATGCTCAGTCAGTTCACTTCTGTCCTATCTGTCGTGCCTGATGCCACTGTCTCTTCTAGCTTGCCTGGTGCCGGTCTGCTGGCCTCTTGCAACCCTGGCCTGCCCGGCACTACCCCATCATAGCCTGCCCTGTCCTGCCCTGGATCCTGTCCTATCCTGTCAGACCCTGTTATACGCCGTCACACCCTGTTATACGCCGTCCTACCCTGCCACACAACGCCTCTTCCAATGGTCGTACCCGGGCGTTTTCTGTCCTACTCTGCAGCTGCTTGGCCTTGACTACCTTGTTGACACCTCCCTGCACCCCTGGCTGCTGGAGGTCAACGGCACCCCTTCGCTGGCAGTGGACCACAGCCAGAAGGACATCGAGCAGCTAATACACACGCAGAAGGTGGGTGGTGTCATGGAGACGATTCAATCATCCAGGGACTGCAGCAAGAGTTGGACGTGACAACAACAACAACAAACTGCTGTTCGCCAGCAGCGCATTGTGCAAGGAAACGGTAGGGTTGAGCTGAATCAGCAAATCCAGGCGACCCAAGGAGGACGAACACACAAGTATGTGTAGCCGATGTGACAGTATGCTGCGGTGTGCCATGTTGTTCCACAGGCCGGCATGGTGCACGACATGTTCAACCTCCTGGGGGTGTCCACACGCTTCCATGCGCGCTACGAGGCCATGCGGATTGCAGCCAAGCAGGCGGCCACCCACAAAACAGCCACACCGGGCCGGGCTCCCGCAGCTGTTCTCGACCGGGGCGATGATAGTGAAGAGGATGCAGTGGAAGAGGACGATGACTCAGCACGTCCTGTGAAGGCACAGGGGGCGGTTAAGCCACAGAAGGGCGCAGGGGCGGTGGTGGCGGGGAAGGGCGCGGCTGGCGCCCCGCAGCCCAACACGGCCCCGATGATGCTGCCCAAGCGCCTACGGGAGCAGCTCTGCCCCCGCTCGGACCAGGCCATCCGCGCACGCGTGGCACAGGAGCTACAGCACAAGGGCGCCTTCCAGCCGCTAATGGAACTGTTTCCCATCCCAGACAGCATGCTCACTCCCGGCCCCGTGCGGCCCAAGACAGCGGCTGCCGGTGACCATGTTCTACAGGCCGAGGGAGGCCACAGCAGTAGCAGCAGCGAGACGGCAGTGCCCTCTGACACGTCTGAAACCTCTAGTGGGGATGTGGGAGGTGTTGAGGAGGGGAGTGAGGACGCGGGAAAGGCAGTGCATGTGCCAGGTGGCAAGCAAGGGTCCATGGAAGGGGCGCTACAGGCTGCTACTCTTGCAGCACAGGTGCCCTGGTCGCAGCAAGACATAGCGCTCAGGCGAGCGCTGGTTGCAAGCCACGCGAACGGGCTCTGAGGCTGTGATGACAGCCGGGTCCTGCAGGTCTCGTGCAGGTCACCTGTGGACAACCAGTGTCCAAGCACAAGGCTTTGCGTGTGCACTTTGGATTCCCTGAGCTGTCATCAAGGGTTTGTGCGTTTTGGACATTTTGCCAGGGCATTCCAGCTGGATACCCTGCCACCCCTGAGCCGCGATCGGACCTGAAGCTTGACGGGGTTTATAACTCGCCTGGATCACCCCACTTGTTGTGTGTGATGGCGCATCCGTCATCATCAAAGAGCCTGCCAATGAAGCAATGCCATTCATTCAGTTAACCGTATTCCAAGATTGGTGCTCCGTCATTCAGATTGTGGATGAGCAATCCTGGCACTGTGGCGCCTTCACATCCCAGGACCAAGGATGTCCCCTCACCAGCGACATGATTAGCCTTCCTACACACGGACAAGACAGCGATGAATGCGATCTGTCTGAGCCTTCTACCGGGCTGGTCCAAACCTTGTGGCACACGCATCCATCTACTGATTTGCAACTGTCGACTGTAGGACATTAACGATGGCATGTTTAGTGTGAGATGAAGGGTGTGATTGCTGGTAAAGAATGGGCTGCTAGGTCACACGTGTGCCTCTAACTATTTGTCCATGTCCAGCAGGGTACGGCAAGGCTGCCCTATGTCACCAATCCTGTTCACTGTGTTAATGGACTTCCTAGCTCGCATGGGTATGCACAGGTGCCAGAAGGAAGGGGTACAAGAGTACAGAATGGCATACCGCATTTGACGGGCAAGTAGTCTCAGCACCCTCTGGGCAGGATACACACTTGGCCATTCTCTTGTTGATGTATGCTGATGACCTTGTGCTTATGGCAGAAAATGCTGCAGGACTGGAAATAGCACTCCGGGGTCTGGAGCAGACAGCAGAGGAGTTGGGCATGCAACTCAACTACACCAAGACACAAGCCGTGGTGTTTGGAAATAGTGGCCAGGAGCACACACAGGTCATTCGATTGCAGGAAGTGCAAGTACAGCATGTCAATGAGTTTCGCTGTCTGGGCAGCATTCATCAAGGTTCAGTGCAACAGGACACAGAGCTCAGTACACGCATACAGAAGGCTGGTGTCGCCTTTGACAACCTTCAGCGCAAGGTGTTCAGCGATAGGGGTGTCAGTTTGACCAGTGAGATGCGCATTTATAAGGCGATTGTTGTGCCTATCCTGGTTTATGGGGCTGCTGAGTCATGGGCACCAATCAGAGCTCACCAGCACCAGTTCAATGTGTTCAACAACAACTGCCTGCGACACATTCTGCATGAACGCCTAGGCCCTGAGGTGATCAGCATTGCTGACCTCTATGCCAAAACTCATCAACCCGTCAGTAGTGAACCTACAGGCTCAGGTGGCTAGGCCACATGGGACGCATGCCTGACACTTCCAGCGTCAAGCGTTTGTTTTTTGCAAATGTTCCAGCCCCAGAAGGCCAGCAGGCTGTAGCAAGGAGAGGCAGGGGTGCCCCACTCTCAACTTGGAACCGTGTGCTAGTCATTACATTCGTACTTTGCACCCTGCTACCAGTGACCTTTCTTGGCTTAACGACTGTCAGGCGCGTAATTCTTGGAGAAGTATTGTGTCCAGCCGCAGTTCCGTGGGTTGAACCATGAGAAGCCGTGTAATGATGGTTAAGTTAATTAAGCCGTGTGCCTGCTACTTGAACTGTCTGAAGGATTCTGGACCACACACTGTTGGGCCCGCCATTGGCTGTTTGCAACCAGCAAGCCTGCCTGTTTGCAACCAAACCTCACAGTCCACTCCAACGTCTCTTCCGTTGCCTCAGAGTGGGCTCAGCTTCTCATACAACTTTTTACAAGGAGGGAGTGCACACCATGACGCACGTCCAACACATCAACACATGTGCACAGTACTGAACAACTTCACAAGGCCTGGCTTCTTGTCCAGGCCTAGCAGACAAAACATTGTGCTACGCGCGCAATTGCAGCAACAGCATGAACCACGTCTTCAGAGCAGCTGATTATTATGACGACTGGTTGACTGCAGTGCTGCTGTGGGGGTGTGCCACAGTGCACAGCCAGCCACACTGCCTATGGTGGCTGTCCGAGTCTTTGGATGGAGCCACCGTAGTACGCCTCTCTCTCCGGAGAGATGTATTTAACCAGTCAAGGCTAGAAGGGTAAACCTTCGCAGACCTTCCCCACACTGGTTAAGACGCTGAGCTTGCGAAGCTTCTATCACAGAATCCAGTTCTCTCTTACACACACGCTGTTCTTTATTCACTAACTGTGATTCAGCAAATCGACCCTGGTTTGACCACCAGCTTTAAGCAAAGTTCACCAAATCCGTGAGTGCAAAACCGTTAGCTCTATTGTCAGCGCGTGCTGCAGACAACTAAAGAACAACCAAAGGAGACGGTTAGCCAAGTGATTATTGGAGAGCCATGCAATCAATATGTTCCAGCACAAAGGGCCGCCAATGGTTTGAACGGCGACCGTAAACACAACACAAAACAACCAAGAAAGTGATGACGTTGGCACTGTCCGGCTGGCTACATTGTGTGTGGCGCGGCAAATCATGAATTATGAAAAATCCGGAATGAATGAAAGGATGGAAGCTGACGGTTTGTGATGGTGGCACAACACGCCCCGCAAGGCTGATGCAAACCGCTGTGGTTTGCAATCACAGGACCTGCCTGAGTAGTGTTGTGCGAGTGTTTCCGACTATTAATTGCGTATCAACTGCAAATCTGATATTCAAAGAAGGTGTTTCGATTGTTGTTGAGGCCAAGGCGTTCTAAGACTGCAGTGTGGGTGATGCTGCTCAGGGCACAGCCCAAAAAGTGGTCGGCACGTGCCGCAATCGCCTCCTCCACCTGAACAGTGAGACGAGAGGAGGAAGCACCATCGATGTTTGGGAAGGGCGCGAGCAAGCATGCAGACCAAAGGACATTGCATGTCAGACAGATGTGATCAACTCTGTGATCTAAGCGCACAGGCTGTCCTTAAGTAGGTGAGGTAGCCCGGCTTTGCACATTTCAAATGCATTTGAGTAGTGCCAGAGACGACCCATCGCTGCCACTCTTTGGGTGCACGTTAACTAAGGATAGCAGGACCAGCCGCGAACTCACCAGAACCGCGGCCGTGGCCGAGTTGTCATGGCAGCCCGTGAGGCTCATCACCTTGGACATGTCCAGGTATTGAGCAGACCGCACGCCCGCCTGATAAAAAGCAACAGCACGGGCCTTGTTATGTGAATCTCAAACCTCTCTTCAAACCTCACACGGCGCCTTGCTCGATGTTTTGTGCCGCTCTACTCTAACGCCGTGCTAAAGCACTCCTGCTCCGCAGGAGTGCACACATGTTCTCAGGATCAGGCCAACGCATCACATTTATCCTTGGATGGGTCTGACTCTAGGCCGGATCTCACACCTGCTGCAGCAGCTTGTCCACGACCGTTTGCAGGGCGGGATGGGTCATCACCTGCACCAGGACACAAGCAACTCAACTGTGTGGGTGCATAACCCTGTACTGCGCTTGATGGGCAGCTTGTGAGCGGGGCAGGCCCATGGGATGACTGGGGCACACGCAGAACGTGCAAGGTACGGCCTAGCAAGACAGCTCATACAATGTGGTCATTTGTTGGGATCCCCAGTGCGCCTTGTCACACCTACAAAGAGGGCGTCCACGCCTGTTCTGGCCAGCAGCTGTTTGGTGCATGGCCCGATCTTGTCATGCAGCAGTCGGTGCGCCTCATAGCAGGAGGCCAGGCTCACGTTAGGCACAAAATTGCCCTGCTCCCAGGCCTGTGCAGCCACCGCATGTGACAACCCACACGTCATTCTGGAGGATCATGTGTAGGTCACCCCACATGTCACAACCCACACCCAACACGAGACAGGGCAGGAATTATCCTGGAAAATTTAAGTGCTGGTCTCACACCCAGCAGCATAGCGGGTCTTGTACCCAGACACAGCCAGAATCACATGCCCAGGCGCATTATAGCGCCTATCATGCACACAGCAGATGTGTCAGATGTGTCAAACCTGCCCACCTCGAGGCACTGGTCCGCAAAGGGCCTGACGTGCACTACGGCAAAGGAGCCGTTGGTGACGTACTGGCTGATGTACTGCTGGGCCACCTCCTGAATCCAGGGGGCGGGCTGCAGCAAGCGAGGTGCCTGCAAGTCCACGGCACAGCCACTAGCTACAGCGTGAGCCCTGGCGTTTGCAAACCGACGCGTTGCCGTTAGCTTAGGCAGTGGAAAAAGAACGAAACATGGCTGGCACTCGGGAGAGGCACCTCATAGTATGGTATCGAACATGGACCTTATTGTTATGATAGCAAGGCGGGGGGCAACGGGGCCTGCCACACAGATCGTGCTTTGTTAGGGAAACGTTGGATCACACATGGTTGTACATGTTCAAGTCATGGCTGACAACTCAACCACCACCCGGCTGCTCGTGAAGGCAGTCACTGAGTGCTTCAGTGCTCAGCTCTGCACACACATGTGTCTGCCGCACACTTGCAGTTGACTGTGCGTCCTTTAGCTGACCGGTCTTGCGCCCCAGGTGTGCTGGCACACGCATGCCACCTCTGCCCACCTCATGCAGTGAGCGCTGACACCCCTTCTCAGGCAGCGTGAGGCTCTCCTTGCTGAGCTCTAGCTTGATGCCCTGGCCCAGCAGCAGCTCACTGGCGACCATGATCATCCTGACACGGGGCACCCGCAGGGCAACCAGTCACCTTCTAGATGTCCCATTGGCAATGTCCCCTTGGGCAGAGGTCGAGGCGTCTCAGCAGCACAAGGTTTTACATCACGTTGAAATTAAGGTAAAACATGCACCGAACAGTGTGGTTATATACGGTCTGCGTATGCGAATCAAGTTGGCGATTTAGCGTCCATAATAAATTGGGGCATTGGCATGACAGGCATCCAGCCTGCTGGCCTTCAACCATGGTTCATTTGAGATACTGACCTGGTTTATTTGCCAATGCATTGTGTGTGCAACGCACCTGTAGCCTTTGATCTTCTTGCGCAACTCTTGCAGCGCTGTTTCATTACAGTTGATAGGGTTGCGGGCCCGCAGAACTACCACTGTAGCATTGGCGGTGTGTATCTGTGCTGCCAGCAGGGACCGCTGGACGTGCCGGCTGACGACAAATGAGGATGCATTAAAACCCTTGGGGAGCAGCACCGCATCTGCACCCAGACAAACCGCAGGCATACCAGAATGGCGTCAGTACAGCATCGGAAGGTGTGAAATGACGGATATGCAGCCATGTACCACGTTGTTTGTTTGTTTGTTTGTTTATTTGTTTGTTTGGTTGTTTGTTTGTTGTCACCCTGCACATCAAAACCCTGCATATCCACCGTTTTGACCACACCACCTGTATGCTTGTTACGTGAAGTCATAGCCGGACATGCGTTCATATGAACAGGTCTGCATTGCTTGCCTGATGATGTGACTAGTAAGGAAGAACAAGGACGTGGTTCTTGAACATCTGCCAAAAAAACCACGACGCAGAATTGCATGCTGTGTGCGTGATGGCACGTGACTGCTGACACACACCTATGCTGCCATTCCAGCCCCCAGCATACAGCTGCTCGGGGGTAATGGTGGGCAGCCACTTGTCAATGGAGCGCCTGCAGGCATGCACGCATGAGGTGATGATTCTCCTTTCCATTACTGCTGCATGACCCTCACACATAATGCTACCAGTGCGATACTACCAGTGCGGTACTACCAGTGCGACACTACCAGTGCGACACTGCCAGTGCGACACTGCCAGTGCGACACTGCCAGTGCGACACTGCCAGTGCGACACTGCCAGTGCGACACTGCCAGTGCGATACTGCCAGTGCGACACTGCCAGTGCGACACTGCCAGTGCGACACTGCCAGTGCGACACTACCAGTGCGATACTACCAGTGCGACACCGGCAATGCAACACCAAAGGAGCAACGGCAGCCACCAACAGCGCCAGCAGCCACAACAGCAGCAACAGCAGCAACAGAGCCGCCCGCGACAACAGCGGCACCAGCGGCACCAGCAGCAGCAACAACAGCAGCAACAGAGCAGCAACCAGACAAGGTGGACAAGGACTTTGGGGCTGCCGTGGCCAACA